>VZTV01013811.1:0-13339 GCA_013400875.1 Anhinga rufa | reverse complement strand
AAAGCAAGAGAGAGAGAACTGATGCGTGGAATGCATAATTTTATGTTCTTTACTATCTTTATGGCTGGACTGTGAATAATTAAACCACCAATGAAATCCAGCAGTCTGCAACTATGATACAATGAATGACATAAATGATTTGTCTTTGGAAGCTACCACTGAATAAAATTTTACACTCTAACAGAAAACAAATTAATGTCCATTTACGTTTTTATGGAAAATAGTCATTTTTCTTCCTGAAAGAAGCATGTATCTGTACTGTACACAAGAGGGCACCAGCCTTTAGTAGCGTGCCCAATGCAACCACAGGGGCAGCCGGACAGGATGGTCCTCATCAAATAAAAAGGAAAATATTTAGACCAGCCTTTGCTTGGCTAGGTGGCTGTGCTCTTGTACCTCCTCTGCACCTGAGAAATGTCTGAGACCTCCTGTTCAGTGCAGGCTCAGCCCGGGTCCTGCATGACCCCATTGACAACTCAGCATGGGCTTGTGAGCATGTCTCTGCACAAATCTGTAACCTAAGCTGCTTGGCCTCCTCCCTCGACCAGGAACACAGGGCTGATGGGTCCCTCATTCCCAGAAAAACCAGAACTGGCTGTTAAATACAAGCTTTCTGGCAGATTATGAATTAATAAAGCTTAAATTTTCAAAGAATATTTGACAGCATCTTCTTGGAGGGCAAGTGCATGTTAATTCCTAAATGCAAAGTGGATTGTTTTTGCCTGGCCCAAGACTAGCTCAGATACCCTGGATATGCTGCATTCCCAGCTGGGTGTTGCACTGACATGACAATTTAAATCTCCACAATATTCCTCCCACCCCAGTCTCCCTCATCCTGTGGAAGTTACAACCACCAATTCATTGCAAGCAATCCTACCTTTTCTCCCACTATTCCAGGCTCCCCTACTGGACCAATGAAACCCATTAGACCCTGAGGAAAAAGAAAAGCACAATTAATTTTCAGTTTTATTTGCTGAGAAAGTAAACAGTTTCTTTGGTCCACCTTGCTGGTTGAAATAGCACAGCATCCCCTGTATACTGCTCAGTAATTCCTACTGGCTACCAGAGCGGACAGAGTTGCTCCCGGCCATGGGAATGTCTAACTCCACAGCTGGTTCTGCTTTAGGCGCCAGCTGGAAGGGCAGCACTAGGATCTGCAAGAGCCACAACATACAGTATAGGGGATGAGTTAAGCACGTTTCATAGAAAGGCCGGGTCCATAGCGTGGCTTTGTTNTGAGTTAAGCACGTTTCATAGAAAGGCCGGGTCCATAGCGTGGCTTTGTTTTGCAAGAATTTCCAAAACCCTCGGTGCAGTTTCCCCAAGATCACCGATAGCAGGAGCTCCCGGGTTGCACAGACTCTAAGGGTTACCATCATTTGAACTCCTGTACTGGGTAGACCTCCTCTGGGTTAATCTGAGCTGCCTCAAACCCTTGTGCAAACTAATTTTGCCTTGGATAGTGCTGCTGTTGGGATGTCAGTAGGAAATAAAGGTCTGAGGACACAGTCAGAGGGGCCAGCAGGGCAGTAGATCTATTACAGTACTCAGAAACTATCTTGGAAAAAAAAAACCAGTCTAAGCTCAGGATTTGTCAGGATTCAACAATGTTTGGGATAGCAAAGAAACAAACAGAACTGCTATTAACTAGGTAGATGTAAACAGATGCAATCTCAAGATAAGATCCCTGAGAATTAAAATACAGCAGTCTACCTACCAACTTCAGCAGGTTTCTGGCCCTTAGAGATGCAAGGGACTGTCCTTTCTGCATGATTTTCATGCAAGGGTCATTGGGAAATAAATATCTATATTTAGTTCCTCCAGTGAGTNATAAAAGCAAGAGAGAGAGAACTGATGCGTGGAATGCATAATTTTATGTTCTTTACTATCTTTATGGCTGGACTGTGAATAATTAAACCACCAATGAAATCCAGCAGTCTGCAACTATGATACAATGAATGACATAAATGATTTGTCTTTGGAAGCTACCACTGAATAAAATTTTACACTCTAACAGAAAACAAATTAATGTCCATTTACGTTTTTATGGAAAATAGTCATTTTTCTTCCTGAAAGAAGCATGTATCTGTACTGTACACAAGAGGGCACCAGCCTTTAGTAGCGTGCCCAATGCAACCACAGGGGCAGCCGGACAGGATGGTCCTCATCAAATAAAAAGGAAAATATTTAGACCAGCCTTTGCTTGGCTAGGTGGCTGTGCTCTTGTACCTCCTCTGCACCTGAGAAATGTCTGAGACCTCCTGTTCAGTGCAGGCTCAGCCCGGGTCCTGCATGACCCCATTGACAACTCAGCATGGGCTTGTGAGCATGTCTCTGCACAAATCTGTAACCTAAGCTGCTTGGCCTCCTCCCTCGACCAGGAACACAGGGCTGATGGGTCCCTCATTCCCAGAAAAACCAGAACTGGCTGTTAAATACAAGCTTTCTGGCAGATTATGAATTAATAAAGCTTAAATTTTCAAAGAATATTTGACAGCATCTTCTTGGAGGGCAAGTGCATGTTAATTCCTAAATGCAAAGTGGATTGTTTTTGCCTGGCCCAAGACTAGCTCAGATACCCTGGATATGCTGCATTCCCAGCTGGGTGTTGCACTGACATGACAATTTAAATCTCCACAATATTCCTCCCACCCCAGTCTCCCTCATCCTGTGGAAGTTACAACCACCAATTCATTGCAAGCAATCCTACCTTTTCTCCCACTATTCCAGGCTCCCCTACTGGACCAATGAAACCCATTAGACCCTGAGGAAAAAGAAAAGCACAATTAATTTTCAGTTTTATTTGCTGAGAAAGTAAACAGTTTCTTTGGTCCACCTTGCTGGTTGAAATAGCACAGCATCCCCTGTATACTGCTCAGTAATTCCTACTGGCTACCAGAGCGGACAGAGTTGCTCCCGGCCATGGGAATGTCTAACTCCACAGCTGGTTCTGCTTTAGGCGCCAGCTGGAAGGGCAGCACTAGGATCTGCAAGAGCCACAACATACAGTATAGGGGATGAGTTAAGCACGTTTCATAGAAAGGCCGGGTCCATAGCGTGGCTTTGTTTTGCAAGAATTTCCAAAAACCTCGGTGCAGTTTCCCCAAGATCACCGATAGCAGGAGCTCCCGGGTTGCACAGACTCTAAGGGTTACCATCATTTGAACTCCTGTACTGGGTAGACCTCCTCTGGGTTAATCTGAGCTGCCTCAAACCCTTGTGCAAACTAATTTTGCCTTGGATAGTGCTGCTGTTGGGATGTCAGTAGGAAATAAAGGTCTGAGGACACAGTCAGAGGGGCCAGCAGGGCAGTAGATCTATTACAGTACTCAGAAACTATCTTGGAAAAAAAAAACCAGTCTAAGCTCAGGATTTGTCAGGATTCAACAATGTTTGGGATAGCAAAGAAACAAACAGAACTGCTATTAACTAGGTAGATGTAAACAGATGCAATCTCAAGATAAGATCCCTGAGAATTAAAATACAGCAGTCTACCTACCAACTTCAGCAGGTTTCTGGCCCTTAGAGATGCAAGGGACTGTCCTTTCTGCATGATTTTCATGCAAGGGTCATTGGGAAATAAATATCTATATTTAGTTCCTCCAGTGAGTCTGTAACGAAAGGGATTCATCTCCTGTTGAAACACTTCATAACCTGCCCACAGTTGGCATGGACAGTGTGAAATTAAGCCATGCCCCAGCTTGTTTGATTTTAGGCAACAGTCTGATTGGTACTGGAAGGTGGCTGCTGAGCAAGTCAGAGAGAAGACAGATTCTCCAGGATCCAGTGCATCCTTCTCTTCCTCTTTTTAAAAATAATTTGAAATCTTCATAATAAATTGTGATGTTCCTCTATGCAAATGCATCTCACCTTCTCAATTCAACATCAAGGAGGTTTTCAAATGACACACTCAAGAAAATATTCAGCATGAACAAACACAACAGGGAAAATAGCTACATTAGCAGGGCAACTTCTGGAGTGTGGTCTCAGAAAAGGGAGAACTTTTCACCCTGCTATCTCCTTTCTGGGGGAACAGCAAGAAAAGAAGTAGAAGTTTCCTCTCTTCATTGCTTTCTCCATTCCCAGCTGGCTCAACACGTGTATAGTTTGTAGAGAAGCTATCTCCAATCTGTGCATCACTGTGGTTCTGTTTACAGCTGTGCATTGACAGTGTAAAGTGACACCCCACAGCTACAGAGGAGCATCCAGCACTCACAGAGCAGCCTACTCATAGGTTGTGCAATTCCTTCTGCCACCAGAAGCCTCTCTCTCTCCATGAAGTTATGCTCGCAACATAAAGCTGTAACACAAAATAACCAGCCTCATTGCTATTCTCACATGTGCGAGGCTCAGCAGACCCATTCAGAGACATAGAACTCAATGTGGGTCACTCTCCAATGACTTTTAGAAGGAACAGCTTCTGACGATGACTCCAAACACTGAGAGACTTCATGCATTAACATTCCTCACATGGTCCAATTAAATGCCATCCTTTGAACATCACTGGAGACAGGAGCTCCTCAGTGAGGCATGCTGATGGGCTCAACAAAAGCATCTCTCACTCGGACGCTCAGCTGGCTTCGCCTCTTGCAGGGAGCAGCCACACACTCCCTGCTCTGAGCAGCCCTTGTCACACTCTGGCATGGGAGCAACATCCAGGTGAAAAGTGTTTGGAAAAAACTCATGAGAGAAGGCAAAGAGTTCAGTGGGTATGTCAGAGCCTGGAGTTAGATGCTTGCATTAGGAATTTATCCAGAGATGATGTCCCAGGAAACTGGCATGCCACTGCGCCATGATGGAAATATCGATTAACCATGGGAAGACAGCTACTACCAGGAAAGCTCTACTCTCCCATCAGGTGGTGGACATCACCCACCCTTCTGACATCAGCACTGAAATGGCCTTTGCTGTGTCTGAAGCTGAAGCATTTCCAGTGTACAGGTGTGCCACTGCAGCCAGGCTGCACAGCCAAGGCACACGTGGGAGCAAAGCAGTTCTGGACTCAGCAGCAGATTGCCCAATGCAGGAACCAAATGGAGAGCAGGCAAATTTGCAATATCTGCATATGGAAGGTTGCCACTGGGTGGCATTGCTGAAGGCTGCTGAATCAATTATCCTTTCAATTAGACACAAGTGCAGATACACAGCTGATAACTGTATCCAGTTACTGAAGTTTTCCAGTAGCCCAAGGCCATGAAGAAGGCAAGTGTTAAGACAGAGGAGAGAATGGCAAAGCAATGAGATGAAACAAGGAAATGCATTGCTAGGCAAAAATAAGATAATAAAACAAGAAAGAATAAATATGTTCTTTCATTTCCAATGTATCAGAAAAACTGCAGAACTCACTCTCTCCCTGGGAAGATGCTCTAATTAAAATGTTTCTGGGTTACTAAGTCAGTCCCTGCAGAAGAAGAGATTCCTGCTCTTGCAGCAAATATTGTTAACATTCAGGACAAGACTGTCAAAAACACTTATGAGGGGCTTGGGGTGTGGCATTGCATATCCAGACTCAGGCTTGAAGGCTAATACTTCTGACACACTGTCCACAACTGCATCAGCTCCCACCCTAAAAAGTCTCTAAGGAATCTGGGTCATAAAGCGGGATACACTAGCTGTGCTTCCCAGCCAACTTGGTGGTGCTCTACAGATGGTTTGCAGAGCACCGATTGCGGCATGCCAGGCAGCCCACAAACCCAACACCCTCCTGAGACCCCTCTCGCTGTCACAGATGTGCCATTTGTTATCACAGCTTGTGCAGAAACTTGCCAGCACTGCCAACACAAGTGGGGTAAAGGCAAACACTGCACCTGCTGCATGGGTAAACGTCAGGATGGAGGGGGAGCACAGCCAAAATTTCTGGCCTGGTTTTCACTCCAAAACCAGGGAAAAATCTGTCTGCACTGGTACATCATGTTTCTGCTCAAGGGAAGATGTCACTGCTCCCTGTGTACCCAGCAAGAGGAGCATCCCATTGTGTGACTGTGGTGGAGTAGGGCCCAAAGTGCGATGGCAGAGCAGGGACCCTGTGATGTGACCAGGCTTCCAGCACAGTAGCTCTGCAGTGTCTGCAGCCAATACTGTCTGCTCTGGGCTAAATTAACTAACGTTGCTGTGTCTGCAAGCAGACACAAAGCAAGATAGATATGTCTAGGCAAAATAAATCTTGGTAAATTATTGGGAGTATATGAAACAACTGGGGGAGATTGGGTAATGATATTCTTCACCAGCCAAAATAGGATAGACACTAAAAAGAACACAAGAAGCAAAAGATTTAGGTTTTAAGAACCAGAATAGCCACTGGTGGCAAATATTAAATCACAGCAGACATGAATTGTGGTCATTACACTAAAATGGCTGTGGCATAACATGTTTTGCCCAGGTTCCCAGGGTCGAAAAGAAGCCTTGCATCAAACACGACTCCAGGCAGTGTGTGTAATGATGCACGTGAAGTCCCAGCAGTGGTGGCTGCCCGGATAAAGGCCCACAGTATACAGGAAAGAATGTAAAACATTTATATTAGACGGGGAGTTCAGCATGTCGCTCATGATTCAGTCTGCTGTATTCCCCAGCCAAGGGCATGGCGGAAANCTTGGAGGGAAGGAAAGGGGGGGGGACTGGCGGGTTGTAATTCCTAACTCCTGTCTGGCTTTCCCCATTTATTGTCCAGCCCTGTCATAATTAAGCCCCCCCTCTTGGCTGCATCAACAGAGAGCAAGTCAGCAATGAAGCCTTGCATAAATCATAGCCCATTTGAAAGAAACAACCGAAAGACGAGCCCAGCGTGAGCAGGGTCTCCCAGGGACGGGACCGCCAGTCGCTCCCAGCAGGAACCGATCATGGCCTTTCTGTTTTACTGGTTCGCTAGAACTCAAAACAAAACAAACCAGGGACAAAGGACGGGAGGGAGTAAATGTACAATCCTCCCATTCAGATGAAAGAAAGGGAAAGTAAAACAGTAAATATCACAGTTTAAGGGAGGACGCTCTGACCCGCAAAGAAAAGCCATGGGGTTTAACCCCCTGTGCACCGGAGCTCTGCTGTATCCTGGGGCTGTGTTGGGTTCCCACTGCCCTCTGGGGAGCGAGGGAAGGAAAGGTGGAACACGCTGACAAAACACCTTGTGAGATCAAAGAGGCTGCAATCACTACAGTGCCCGTAAATCCCTGAACGAGAGGCCTGCAGCTCAGAGAGACACTTGGCGGGGAAGGTAAATGCATTGGGAAAGGTGCTGCTCTAAGACACGGGAAATGCTGGTGCAATTCCCTGGGGCTGGTTCTCAGTGACCCATCTGACCTTGGTCAAGTCAATCCATATCTCCACAGGTCAGACCCCACGTGCAAAACTGACGTTATAACACATCCCTCCTTTGCAAGAGCACCACAAGGGAAAATACATAAGGGGGATAACTGATGGTGCTGGTTTCCTGCGACATATTATTTTAGATTAATATCTGGTATTGGGTCAACATGCCTCTCCCTCAAGGGAGGAGATACCCCCAAGAGGTTGCAGAGTGCAATGGGTGCACGGCTTATACTAACATTGCCATGTGAGTGAGCAGGACTGTCACTTCTTGTACAGGAGGAGGGATTCAGAAAGCTGTTCCTGCCATGACAGGACCTCCTCATTCCCATTACGGACGTAGGCCAACCTTAGCTTCTTTCAGCTGGCACAACCCTTCATTGATATTTTCAGTCTCTAGTGCAGGGCAAGGGGGTCCATGGGCTTGCAGCACCCTCCACAGTTTGCTATCCTGTCTGCTGCAGGGTGTTGCTTTTCCCACAGGGCTGTGTGACCTTCGGCATGGACATTTTGGTGACATCTTCCTACTCTGCACTCCCAGCTCTGGACAGGAAGGCTAGTGGCCTGGGCCAGAGGCCCCATATTTTTCTGCCTCCATCTACTGGCAAGAAAGGGTTAAATCACACATTTCCAGGGTACAGAGAAGCCCAGCAGCTGGAGTCCTTCCAGCATATGAAGACAACAAGCATCTTATGAATGAACTTCCCGAGTTAGTGTCCTTGCAATGGAAAAACAACACATCAGGGACTACCCTGTGGCTTAAAACCTAATTTTTCCAATGAGAGCTCAAGTGTCACTGGAAACCTTACAGAAACTCCCGTGTTTGCCTAAACAGATGTCCTTAAGAAAGGGAAGAGAGCTCCAATGAGATGGATGGCTGATCTTTTCTCATGCTGTTATACTGTGGTTTCCACTCAGAGGAAACCTGTATGGAGGGCAGAGCAGCAAGGTTGAAAAGTTTGACCACTCCTATTGTGCCCATGGAACAGAAAACATCAAGGCCTCCACAACACAAAACAGGGGTGAGATGAAGGTGTCTTTTATAGTGCCAAATGACCTTGGCAGCCAGACCTCTCAGAGGTCTGTGAAGAATCAACCCACCCCCAACACCAAACGCTGAAGTTTAGGTGGCGGGAGGAATGAAAACCCAACACTCCAGCATTGTTCAGCAAAGGTGTGATGGGAAAGGAGGTTATTTCTCACTGATCTGGTGCAACATTTTTGTTCTAATGACTTGACTGGTACGGAAATGGAAATTTTTTCTGGGTGATATTTCTAGACTGAGACTAATTGACTAAGAATAATATAGGCAGCTTTCATACCACTGTGCTGGTTTCAGTGCCTGCAGAGGCCAGCTGTGTTTTCTTTTTGGTGAACAGTGCCTACAGTTTTCATCTAAGGTCAGTCATGAGGGATGTTAAAGAATAATAATCCTAATGATGCTTTGTCCTTCAAGGGCAACATCTTGTTAAGGATCTCAAAGCACTTCTAAAATTTCATTTTTAACTGTAATAGAACAGTATCCATAGATGCCACCTAAGAACAGGAGGCATTGTGCTAAGCACTGTTCAGACCTATCTCACGCCTTCCATAGAAGGGGAACTGAGGCACAGAGCACTGGAAGTTGTTGCCTGAGATTGTGCAGAATCTGATCAAGCTGCAACTAGAACTCAGATGTGTGAACAACTTTGCTTCTTCAGTTGTTGCTCTTCATGGAGTAAATTATTAACCACAGTATAGAAACGGCTCTAATTCCAAAAGAGAAATAACTATCCTTGATATATACTGAGACTCATCAGATTGCTGGTACTGAAAAGGATCCACCTTGGTTTTTGGACTTGCTTGGGCAGAAACCCATGGAAGAAGCAACCCCCAGCTGTTGCATACAGGGGAAAGAAGAGCCAGAGAAGCTGACAAGCTAACCCAAACCAAACTAGCTGGCCATTCGGCAAGGAAGTGCTGGGAAGGGGAGCTGTGCTGAGAAGCAACACCGTCTTTGCCAGGGCCAGCTGCTGCAGCCAGCTTGGTGTGGTCATGTACNTTTCAGGGTTGGTGGTGGACAAATTGGTTGGTTTCAATCACAGAGACAGACTGTTTCTTTTTCCTTGATGACTGTGGTTCCCCTGAAGCCTACAGGGATGATGCACGTCCCCTGCTACCCCAGCAGAACATTCTCTCCTGCAGTACCGAGAAACACAGCTCAGTGCCTGTCTCCCCCAGGGCCCGGTTTCTTCAGCTGCTGTCTCCTCTGCTCCCAGAAAAATCCAGTGGGAGTCAAAGCAGCACAGCACCCAAAGCAGAGGATCCTACCCTTAAAATCTACATAGGCAAAGCCTGGAAATTGCCCTTTTAGGGATAAGAGGAATACACAGAAATTTGTAATCTTTTTCCTGACCATGGCTTTGCCTCCTTGAGAAGCACAGCTGTCATATGTACTGTACTGCTGCCAGTACTGACAGCACATCCACCTGAACTGTGACTTTATCAGAGCATTCTACCTATGGGAAAACCTCTAGTTTAAAATAGACAACATGTTCCCTGTCAGTGCTGTTCATCAAGAGCTTCAGCCAGACTAAGAGCACCCCAGCTGGAGCACCAGGACTATGGACACTTTTGAGGTGGCCATAAGGTCCTGGCCACTGTCTTCTGTCTGCACCCTGGTCATGCAGGAGACATTGTACCCAGAAGATCATCAAATAGACAAGGAAAACAAGGAGTTTACCTGCTCACCAACTTTCCCTGGTCGGCCACAGTTTCCTGGCTCACCCTGTAGGACAAGGAGAGACAAGGCACACTTGTTACTTGGTGCTCCCAGTCAGACCCTCTGTACAACATGATTCTTTGTACATCCATGATTTGGGCTGCTGTGTGTGAATCATGGAAAAAACTGCAAGAAACAACATCTTACAAAACTCATTGAAAGATAATCCAATACAAGAAACACAGCTGGAACAAACATGGAGCAAAGACTCACTGTTCTGGAGAGAAATGCCCCCAAAGCAGCTGGTCCTGCTATGGTAAAATAACCTTCACAAAACCAAACCCAGACACTGAAACATAAGCTGCCTGCTTTCCTGTAGCATAGCCTAGTCCTGGTTGCTTTATCCCCATATTTAATAAGGCATGAGTTCTCATCAGGGATGTTCCTGAAGTTGGGGCCTTTCTGACCCAAGTAAAACATAGACAAAGACAGAAACACATCAGCAGGAGGAAGAAAGTAGGAAAGGACCATGATTAACCAAAGGATTTGAGGAGCATCTAGGGAAAACAAGAGTGTGGACCACCACACTGGGAAGGTGGTGTGGTGGTGTTCCTGAATGATAGAGCAGAAGGGATTCAGAAAATTCACCTGCTGGTAGAAGTGTCACAAGAATAAAAGACAACCCATATATTCCTAGGCAGTGCTGCATCCCGATTCTGCTCTTGTAAAATCTCAAGCATAGGCATGTTACTGTCACATGGAGCATCCACGTGAAAACCACAGAAAGAACCCACATGAGCTAAATCACAGTGCAGGATGAGAGAAATTCAGAGAATCAGAAAAATGAGGGGTGAAGAGAAAAGCAGGATGAGGAGAAGAATTTCAAACCCACCAGGGATAAGGGCAGCCGTGGCAGCACTCGAAGACCGGCAGAGTGCCCCTGGACAGGCCATCCAGAGGCCAGACTCATCGCTAAGCAGTATTGTCTCTGGGTGATGGCAGCTGTATTTTCTCAGTAGGCAGATACTCCAGATGTGCTGCCAGACCACATTTTTGCTATTTACTGTTTGAAGAGGTTGTTTTTGTTGGGTTTTCTCTTTCCTTTTGAGTGTGGGTTTGTGGAGCAGGCTGCCCTGGGATGGCTCCTGCTGCTAATTAGGCAGCAAAGATAGGAATGATGTGCATTGTTTTAGAACAAAAACGTGGAGAAGCAATGGAAAATAAGATGAGATGATGGGGGGGCGGTTAATATCAAAGGAGGAATGCACTTGTTTATAATAAAGCACATGGCTTAAAAAATGCAGCATTGATCTTTTTGCTAAAGAAACCAAGCAGAAGCAGAGACACCAAAATTCAGAGTAAAAGAGAAATCTCAGTTCCCCTGTCCTCTCTGGAATCAATACCCTACGCTTAGAGCATGGTAAAGCTGAGAAAAGATACTTCCTTCTCCCTTTCCTCCCTTCTACCCACTGCTTCTCTGATCATGAACAAACCCTTTCCTCACCTTTGTGCCATCGGGACCGGGTCTTCCTGGAAATCCCTTCCGGCCAGATCGACCCTAAAATACATGGAAGAACAATAAAAAAAAAAAGGTTGCAGATGCCCTTGGTCACAGCAGTGTGCCTGTGAACCTATACAGTGCAGCTTACAAGCAACGCTCCCAGTGCATTCAGGGTGCTAGAGACATAGCAGTCCTTACTGAGGCCAAGGCAACACAAGAGGAAGGCTCTGTGTCTCAAGCAACACCAGGTTTGATCCATGAGGAACATGCCTAGACAGCTACTCCAAGTTTCAGCCTATTTCTGACCCTCCAGCTTGATTCCATTACTTAAACATCACATCAGAAACATTACGCATGGACTGTAATCAACCAAGCCAAGGGCTTTGCGGCTGCCCTTTAGTTTATTATATGACATATTCAGCTGGATTTATTCTACTTCCAGCAGTTTTCTTGTAGCAATACCAGCAAGGACACCAGCAGCCTGAGCATTCAAAGATGGTACTTTCCTAGTGATGGCAGGGACTCAGCCATGTAAGCTTCTTATGGGCTCCGTCCCTGGCATCCAGAGAGGATTTGGGAGCAGGACTGTCCCTACAGTGGGGGAAGCCAGACTGACATTCACAGCCACAGCTCAGAAAAGTGAAATAAACCTGCAGACCAAAAGGTTCATGCTGAGCCTTCTCTTTGGCTAGAAGAACACTTATGGTGCTGTCCCAGGCACTGGAGTAACTGGATTTATTATGCTGCTCCAGAAAGGAATAAAAGTGTCTACCAGAACAGTGGAGGAAACGCAAGATAAAATGTTTATCTTCTGATCCACCCAGAAGCTCCAGCATAGTTACCAATTTTCAGGATATTTTACTATCCTGCAATGACACTTACGTACATAAAAATTAAAATATCCTGAGTTGACAGCTCACAGATATGATAATATTCTTTTTGCTTCTTCTGTGTTTCTGTGATGCATCACTATGTTCAGAGTGATGCAGAAGTCAAAAAGGACTCTTTTGCTGTCTGGTCTTTTTTCTTGCTTTTCCCTTTACTCATTGAAAAATACAATAAATCAAGGAAGAAACATCAGAGCTGGTTACAGAGGTGGTTTCCAGTTAATGTGCTTTATCTTGAGGATGAACTATTTAAATGTTAGAGGGTTTTTCAAGGTTCAAGACTTTAAGCAAGTTATAAAATTAGAGACCCACTCAACACCCTGTGCAAGACACATCCTTGGCTTTCAGTCATCCTGGATCAAGCAGTTGGACAAAGCCCTGGACAATACAATATTTCTTAGAAGGGCAGATCACTTTCCAAACCAGTAGGTTTGAAACTTTATGTTAATTTAACTACAATTCCATTGCAAGGTCAACAGAGCTGGTAATAACTGAGTAAACAACTGAAACCTACCTCTGGACCAGGGACTCCTGGTGGTCCTAAGGGTCCTTCATCTCCCTGAGGTGAAAAGAAATGAAAATAAAAGGCAAAGTAGTGACAAAATTTGGACTTACCATGCAGCAAGAATGAAAGTGTATGAAGAGCCAATAAGCACAGGTTGCATGCTCAGCTGTCACATTTTAACAATCAAGCTCTTCTGAACCTTAGAGCAGGCAGCTCAGCATCTCTGAGGTTTCTCATCTCCCTTCCCCATCTCAGGAAAAAAATCCAAAGTCAAGTCCTGCCAGTAAAGGCCATTCAAAATTTGACCAAAGTCAACACCAGTTGATGGGGCCTATCAAGGGCTGGATTTGGCCCACAGGGTACCCTGGACATGCTCACATGACTCTGTTTCATTTGATTTGGCAAGGATACGAATGCTGTGGAGTTTGCTTGTTTGTTTGTTTGTT
>VZTV01013800.1:0-13185 GCA_013400875.1 Anhinga rufa | reverse complement strand
CTTCAAAATAAAGTTTTATTCTGGCTCAGGTAATGTGCATATGTCTGAAATCTCTCAGTTGCTGTTGTATTGAATACTTGTGGCCATTATTTCAGAAGGATATTTTTCAAAAATTTCTGTATTGATTAAGGCTTTGAGATTATAATGGTTACTATAAAATAAAAAGCTTAAAATTTCCCTGTAGGTTTAAGTAATATCTATATCTGTTTCACTTCTAATATTTGAAAACTGAGTTTTAAGTGTCATTGCAAATCATCTTTCTGTGAAACTGCTTGGGCGTATCAGTGGACATTTAGTCACAGAAACGTGGTCTGGTTTGCAAAGCTGTTCGTGTTATATGGTGATAAGTATGAAAGTTAACAATTTTCAATTTCTTTCAGGGTGCTGATGTTCCACAGAAACAGCAAATAAATAATGCCGAAACTTACTTTGAAAACGCAAAGGTAGAATGTGCAGTACAAGTTTGTCCTGAACTGTTACGAAAAGGTATGTTTTCACTTCTTTTGAGAGCTAAGAAATGAGAAGGTTTTAAAACGTAAAAATATGTCAGTAAATGCTCTGATGTAATTGATGCCATAGAATGTGTAACAGAAAAGCGTAATCCAGAGTTAATATTTTAGAAAAGAAAAATACAGGTTATAAAATGAAAACTGAAACTTTGTTGCTGACAGTACTTTGTATTTTATGTAAAATTCAGTGCCGTTTAAATTCAAGATCAGCTGGGGTGGGGAGTAATTTTCAGGTACTACTTCAGTGTCAAGTAGATTCTAGAGTTAATTCATGATCCAAAAACCAGATTGTGACAAAATCAAATCTTTTGGCACTACTTTTTAGTAAAATAGCAAACTGAAATTACAAAACTACTGAAAGCATCGCTTTTGTATCTTTTTGTAATTTGTTTGAGAAGGAAATGATTGAAATTAAAGTGGAATAAAACCTTCTAATTTTAAAAGTGATATACAGAAAGAGAGAAGAGACTGACATCTGGCTGAAATCTTGGTCCAGATGCTGAAGAGAGCAGACTTTCCAGAGAGTAAGAAAGAATGAACCTTTCAGCTTTTGACTTTGGAAAGTGCTTTTCCTTCTCACTGTGAAAGCAAGGCTCCATGAAGCCTAATTGTGACTTCAGCGCTTCATGTGCATTCCTGTTTAGTCCAATAGATGATGTAGAGAGAGAATCATGATGGGTTTGGGCCTTTTCTGTCCCAGGGGAAGAACAGTCACAACTCGTGCTGATAGTATGCTACTGATGCCAAGTCTGCTGTCGCGTCCTAGGAAGTGGATCTGAGGCATTTCTGCTGGAAGATTTAATGTAAAAACCAGTGTGCATCATGTAACGTGGCTTAGCCAGAAAGTAAGGGTCTTCACACCTGATGTGTGTGGAGAGCTGTGGTGGTGTTCATTTCAAACTACTAAAATATTACTGTACTTGGTGTTATATCTTTGCAAAGAAAGACACTTGTTTGCACATTCTGAAATGTGTAGAGTAGTAGGGCTTTTATCATCTTGCAATTAAATAGGAGGTCTTGAAATAGCAAACTCCACTCCCTTAAGTGCTTTTAACAGGACCGTACTAAGGTGCATTAGTTTCCACAAAAGCAACATCAGCATTTCAAACCAGTGTGCTGTTTGCTGGATCTGACGTGAAATGCGCACGTGTATCTTGGGCTTAAATGAAAGGAAGGCTCTAAAGTAGGGTCAGGAATTTGTGTAAAACTGAAAAAACATACCAGTTTCACTTTTTTTAGACTTTGAATCAATGTTTCCAGAAGTGAATGCCAGCTGTTTAACAGTATTAACTGTCACCCAGAAGACTAAAAATGATATGACTGTATGGAGTCAAGAAGTGGAGGATGAGAGAGAAATGCTTTTAGAAAATGTAAGTAGCTGACAGTAGCATGAGCTTATTTTTGTTTGTAGATGAATCTTCCATGAACTATGTCTGTATTTTGGTACATTTCTAGCTCTGGTAGTAATACATAGTATTACTTTTTAGAGCATTTTTGAGCTAATCCTGCGTTCTCTTACTGTTAAAATGGAGATAACCTTTTTCCAGCTTTGTAGCTTTTTGACTACTCTGCGTGTCTCAGAACTATTAAATTCTTTATAGTGGGGTGAGTCAAAAATATACTGAAATGTTGTAAAATGCTACAACTTGATTGTTGTCCTGTTGCAGTTAAAGGACAGCAACTATTTTCTCACCTTATTTCAGCTTTAGTGCAATGCATTTTGTAGGATTTCGCTGCTTTCTTTGTTTTGCTGTGGCGTAACTGAGATTCCAGTACAGAGCCTGTCCATGAGCGTGTCCTTACTTTTAAAAAGTGGTTGCTCTGGGTTTTTTTCCTTTCTGATAATGGGTTAATGCTTTTTGCCTGGCTATCAGCTATATTTATTACATCTTAACCGTCCTCTTGAACTTCATCGTCTTGTTCTGTTGCCACTAGAGGTCTCTCTGAAAATCGCTTTATTTCACATTCTTCAGATTTTTTTGTGTATTCTCCAGCAGGTGTCAGTGTTCACCACCGCTGGCATTCTTTTCTTAGCACCTCAAAATGCAACGTTTCTGTATGTTATTTGTTAAAATTTTTCTAAAACTAGTAAAAAATCATCCTATGGGATTTTCATCTGTATTTTGATGGTTATATTAGTGTTTGAAAATAGTCTGGTAATGTCCTTTTCAATCCTGTAAATTGCAAGTGTGGCCTGTATAAAGCATTGTAAGGGTTACCACGAAAAAAGGAAGAAGCAGTCTGAAGGATCAACATAAAGATTACACACAAATTAAAATTCCCTTCATTTTAGTGTGTTCTTCTCTTTGAATTATTTACAGTCTGTTGGTCTTTGGCATTGTAATCTGGTCTAATTATATGTTAACTGGCATCTTTCTTCCTTGTGCACCTCCCTGTCAAGTCTAATACAGTCATTGTAGGGGTGTTAGGATGTTGGATGTAACCTCCCGGCCTAAAGGTTACTAACAGCAAATTCACAAGAAAACGGTCTGTTTGTTTGCTTCATAGATGGTTAGAAGTAGCCTTAAAAACACTAATTTAATGTGAGAGGCTTGTGCGAAAGTAATGAGTTATGTACAGCCAAATCTAAATGTTTACAGTAGCGAATCTCAAGCGTTTATTAACCGGCCTCATAAGTGATTGCTGAGGGGTTGTTACGACACTGGATCAGATGATGTGATGTACTGTATCAGAAATGTAATGCCAAAAATGCTGTCTTCAGATGGCTTACTTACATTTGTGACTTGATTAACGATGTTTCAACTGTAAATTATCAGAGCCATCAACCCCCAAAATACAGAACAGATTACTGTAAAGGGTGAACTTCCCTTTTCTTTTTTTGGACCGTTAAGGGCCTGAAGCTGAGTAACTACAATAATATTTCTATAGATTTGAAACCTTGAGGAGGGTATTAATTGTGGAGAACAATGCAATTTTTATAACTGAAAGTAAATAAAGTATTAAACTTATTCTGAAGCTATGAAAAAGAAGTATTTCTAAGATGAGGGAGTTACTTTTCACATTTTGAGGCAGCTATGTGAATTCTATTTGTGCTTTACTCTAGGTCACTGTATTCAGCTACTTAGATTTTTGCACTTGGACATGTTTTTCTCAGAGCGCATGAGTGGGGTTTTAGGACCATCAAGTATATTGACTTTTGTGGGTTTTTTTTTTTTTGCTCACTCACCTTTGCAGGTTTCTTCAGAAGTTTTCTTTGGGCCCCTGCTGGCCCTCATGGTTTGAAAACTGCTGCTCTAGGTGATAAAAAGCATGTAACTGAGGTCTCCTGTCACTGCTGATTTATCTGTGGAAAAAAATGTGCTGTGTAACCTGTAGGTTGTGTAATTGGTTTGTGCCCTCTGTTGTGATGTCGGAATGCAGGAGCACAGCTTTAAATCTACCTGGTTGAATTTTCTTCTGTATGTGACAAACAGATAACTGCAATTCGACACCAAAGATATTTTTTTTAAAAAAAAGCTTATTTTCTCAAAATAGCTGATGTGAAAACTTTGCTACAAAAAAAGAAGTTAGATTCTTTAAGCTGTCTGTTCTGAGAATGGAGGTTTTGGATGATGTGTTACGGAACAGGGAACTTCTTGGCATGTTGCTTAATTGAAAATACTATTTTCAGGAACATCAGCTGGTGTCCTCCAGTGTAATTGAAACATGACCTACAACTTTGATTGTCAAGTAGTGGGAGACTTTGAAATCATCATTCATCCTGACCACCAGCTCATTACAACAAGAGAATTGGTGTAGATGGGTGTAAAAGTCAAGTGCTTATGGGATTCTTTGCTCTCATGATGCAAAACTAAAATGTTCTTTAAAGTCATTTGCAGTTAAACATTTGTAGTGCAGGAAGAACTACATAATACTCTCCTGTTGGCTGAGATAAGATCTTACAGCAAAACTGTGTTTTTTCATATATTTATAAAAATATATTTAATGCTACATTTAGTGTCAAATTTGTGGAGTTTAGGTGAGATCTGTAAACTCGTGGAAATAACACAGAAATACCTGAAGTAATGGTTGACTTCTTAAAGAGGACAACAGGTATGATTGCAATCTGCATGAATAATCAAAGCAATTACATTATTCCTTGTACAAGCTGTTAATCCATTACTGACTGGCACAAGGAACACTTAAATCTCACATGATTAGAGTAGTCTGTATGGTATTAATTCTAATCCTCTTAATATTATTAATATTTTTATTGAAAGTATGCTGAATTTCTAATTTATTAGTAGAGGCCAAAAGAAATCTGTGCTTGTTCATTTTCAGAATATTTTATGTGTTCTGATGTGTATATATAGGTAACAAAAACCTCATTTGCTATTCTTATTTGCTATGCAATTTGTTCAGAAGGCTATTGGGCTGACTTCATTGATCCATCCTCAGGACTGGCAGTAAGTTACGTGCTGTGTGGAACATGCAATGGACACTGCGATGTCCTAACCAGCAGTGGTATTTGGATTCTTTGTGGGTTAAATCCAACTTTTTCATATTGCCCACAAGCTGTTCCCATAGGATAATTCCTTTCATAAATTAAGATAGGATAGTAACCCGGAGCTAGTTCCCACACTGTGTCAGCTGTCATTGCTCTTGACAGTTTGGAGAACAAAATTTAGGTAACTGTAGAAGTTTTATGCCCAAAAGCTCTTGGTCACTGCACAATAGGCTGGTTATGCCCTCACAAGGAAACTTGGTAGTCCTGATACCTATTTGGGTAGATGGAGGGTTTTAAAAAGTCTCTTTGCACTAGTTAATGATATCTTTGTTACGGAGAAAATATAAATAGCTTGTTGCTATTAAACAGCAGTTGCGTTCATTATCGGATTGCACCAGTCCTCTGGAGGAGCTGACAGTTTCTTACAAAGACATCTGTGAAACATAGAGTCTTAAAACTTACAAAAGAGAATGGAGAAAGCTTCTGTCAAAGCATGAGCGTATGTCTGGTTTTGTCCGAGAACTGTTAAAACCATATGGTAGTTGAACGTAATCATGGCAAAGCTCAGTTTAGTGGGTTTTTAAATAACAAACACTGTGAAAGGCAGGATNCAGGATTTATTGCGTTAACAGAGGCAATCAGGTTTGATGGGGGATGTTTATAAGGTGAACAGGTACTTGAAGGTGTGTATAGTGCTTAAGCTTACCAGAAATTCCATGCGTTTAAGGAATAGTTACGGATTGATGAAAGCAGGGTTTTGTCTTTGGGCTCCAATTCAGTAGCAACATCCTTACCGATAACCTGTTCATCGGGAGTAGGCTTTGGGTCAGAAGTTTCCTCCTGAGATAAAGCAACCTAAATACCCGTTTCTGATTTATGCACGTTTTTGCTCCTCAAAGCATCTTTCTTTATAGGGGGCTCCTTGAAATGGTACATGTCTTATTTTGGCTGTTTCACGGAAGGGTTCTATCCTTAATGCCTGTAGAAGTAGGAGAACCTTTCCAAAGCAGTTGTTTTTCATATGTATGATTGATTAGACACTGAAACACACTGATATGCCCTCGGCGCTCTGCCGGTGATGAAGGGAAATCTTTAAATATGGGGTACCAGTGTAACCAGAGGTGCCCTGCTTAGTTTCCTCTGTAGATTTCATGAACATGTACATAAGATTTCCCCCAACAGAAGTAACAAGTACTTCTGGGCTTAGGTTTTCTTTTAAAAAGAGGTAGTTCTGACATTTTAAATGTTCTTGGAAATGTACACATGAAAAATTCTTTTTTTTTTTCCCCACCTAGTTTTTTGGACCTTACACAAACAACACGCTGTTTGAAACAGATGAACGCTACCGCCACTTGGGATTTTCTGTTGATGATCTTGGCTGCTGCAAAGTTATTCGTCATAACATCTGGGGTACTCATGTGGTTGTGGGAAGTATTTTCACTAATGCTGAACCTGACAGCCCTATCATGAGAAAACTAAGTGGAAACTAGCAGTATTCAGGATTTCACAAGTTCTTACGAGCTTTGCGTTCTTCTACTTGATGATTTTCTCTAAGCATTGTCAGGAAATGCCACACTTTAAAGTATTATCTAATAATAAAGTAGCTGTTATTTATTTTTAGTCTTTGTGAATATGTGTTCACCGCATGTGACTTAGGATATTGATTGACAACATTGAAACAGATACCTTTATGTGCCACATGAATTTTAAGCTGTGAGTTTCCTTCATCTTGAATGAGTTTAAACATACATGTACATAACCATCTGTGTATCCTTTTTTTAATATTATCTTACAACCCACGCCTCTTAACCATTTTGTCTTTCGGTGTCTAACAAATCTGTGCTCTTAGTATTAAAAATCCTGATGCCGCTGAAGTTTCTAGGAATTTTGCCACTTACTGAAGTAAATAAGTGGCAAAAAAACCCAGAAAACAACTGGAACAGGTAATAAAATTGTTCTCCCAGAATATAGAACTTAATAAGAACTGCAGAAGTTAATGCTGGACTAATCACTCATTTGCTGTTCTGAAATCAGAATAATGAGCTAAGCTTTCAGTGGTCTCTAACTGCAAGGAATACTTCAGTAGGGAAGTGTTCACTTGACCGCTACATCCAGAGACTCAGTAAAAAGTCTTAAATTACTCTAGAATCGGTCCTCTCTGTGTTTTTTGTCTTCGTGTTACTTGGGATTTCATTTTCTCAGTGTTCGCTAAATATATTTTATTGGTTTATGTAAATGTAATTTAAAGTTGCTTTTGTAACTTTCTTAGGTCATTAAATACGTTGTGGAAAAAAAAAAAAGATAATAGGGCAATGCTTGGATATCATCATTGTTTTCCTGTACTTGGATGCAATTTAGACTTGTCTCTTTGGAATTTTGAAATGTCTGCGCAAAGAGCAATTATGATCAATTATTGCAATTATGATCAATTATAAAAATGTTTCAACAGGAAGGCTTCAGTAAACTAGTTGGTCTCTTCAGGTATCATAAAAACAATCAGGTCAGTTGAAGATACTGGAGGGAGAATACTGAAGAAAATTCGAGGCATCTGAAATTTCAGAGCTCTGTCAGCTGCCTCGCTACAGAGACTAACAAACTAGATTTTAATCTCATGGCAGTCACTTGCCGGGACCGTTTGTAAATACAGCACTGCAGTAGCTGTGCCACTTCGTGCAACAATGGGAATCCTTCAGCCTTGACTCAGTCAAAATTGAGTGCAACTTTTGTCTGGGTAATGCCTGCACAAGATGATGATCTGAGAGGTTTAGCTTCCTGTCAGATAGCTAGGGATTTCTGTCTTTTTCCATTTAAGTAACAAGTACGGATTTAAAACTTGTCCTAGGTTTGTATACTACTTCTATTCCCTACTCAGGGTCTGAGCCAGTTATCACCAAAGTCTTTTTATTGGCTTTTATGGGCTAAGAACCAGATCCTTTACTAAGTGCCTGTATCTGTCCTTGTTCACGATTGCTGCATGTCCATAACTCTGCTGGATCACGGAGGTGTAAGTGAGGAAGACTTTCCACTGGAGAAGTGAGTGCTGCCTACTCTAAATTGACTCGCTAAGCCAGCAATTCAGAGGTTATCTTGCTCACCTGCCATCGTTGTCATCGCTGTTGGCTCTAGCCTGCGCGCATTCCGAGGTTGAAGTGTGTGCCTGTCGAGGCAGGATTTGTTTATCACTTTGTCGTGGAATTTGTGCTGTATTTCCAGAGCCCAGGTTCTTGACCTCCTCTCTGCTGTCCAAGAAAGCTGTATTATTTCCAAGTCTTTCATTGATATTTATTTCTCATTCTCATAAAGAGGATTAAAAAAGCTTGAGAAGCTGTGATGTGTCTTGTCTGCTTGCAAAATATTTTGCAGAACACAAATTAGCCCATTGATAAAAGAGGGGTAGTGTCTCACTGGACAGTAGAGTACACTATTGTGGAGAACTTTGTTGGATAAATATTAGAAAAATAAACTCTGTGAAATAGTTTACATATATTTTAACTATATTGAAGAATCTTTTCTTCAGGTGACTCTGCTGTACTTGCCTTTCTATGTTTTATAAGGGGGGGAGCTGCCAGGCAGCTATCCAGATTACGCTTGGATGCTACCTTTTGGGTTGATATCCTTTGAAGTTTTGTCCTGGAAAGGGCTTTTACAGTGGCATTTGAAATGGCTTCAACCCGAGGCAGAAAGCTCGCTGAAGGTAGTGGGAGTTTTGCTTTGACTTTTCTACCCTTCATGTTTCATGCCAGAAAATTGAGGGGGGTATTATTTCCTGATGTTCTTCTAACCAAAATTTCCTCATACGTACCGATTCTCAAAAGGGGCTGGAACTGTTCCAGTTCCCTCACATCAGCAGAGCTATGCTCTGTATTAATTAACTTGCTACTCTGAAATAGAAGTTCTTGAATACTGTACTTCTGATAATAAAAACCAAAACAACTTTCTAGGGTAAAGAAGCAAACAAGTGAGAAGAGCTATTGTATGTAAGGTCGCGGCTGCCTCTTGGCAAAGATTACTGCTCTGTGGGAAATACTATTTTTCGTAGTTCAGAGAGGCTGTTAATTTCTAGATGTTATTAATTCATTACCAAATATACCAGAATTTCTTTTTTTTGCAAATATTCAATAAAAACTTATTTAAAGTGGTGATGCTGAGCGTCCCAAGAGCAGTGCTCTCTTTGTGTAGTTACATTTGTGAGCACGTTAGTACTCGTGGAGAACATGCTCAAAGCGACGCAAGTCTAGATGCAAGTCAAACAGCTAAAGCAATGTTACGGGTGAAATATTTGTCACTTAGGTGCCCTAAGGTACGAGGAACTGAGCTAAATGTCTTTCCACAGAATTCCTAGTAAAGGTGAGGAGAAAAATCACAGAGTTGTCTTTTTATCTCCTAAAATATCTTAGTACTAGTCTTGCCTGAACTATTATCCCGGT
Organism: Anhinga rufa; assembly: GCA_013400875.1. Classification (NCBI taxonomy): domain Eukaryota; kingdom Metazoa; phylum Chordata; class Aves; order Suliformes; family Anhingidae; genus Anhinga; species Anhinga rufa. Next base: position 3,802 of record VZTV01013800.1, on the reverse strand, counting down.
GAAGTTCTACGCCAGCATAGTCTCCTAAACAGCTGCTGCCATCGTTGCTAAGGCCAGTAGTGGTGACAGGATTTTAATAAGTTACAAAAATAAATTTGAAACCAGGCTTAAAAGTTTTATAGGGATAAATAGGCAGAACAAGGGCTGGTTCACAGCTGGAAAGAGATGTTTTCCTGTCCTGTGGAAGACGAAAGCCCTCACTGCGTGTCTGAGCTCAGTGAGGTAGGAAGATGTTGCTTTGTTGGCTGAATCAGGACAGGGAAATAAGTTATCTTGAGATCTTTGATGCAGTGATTGGGACCTTTCTCTTTCCACCTGAAGGCTCCTGAAGTGTAGACTCAGTGGCAGCTTTTACTGGTAGAAATGTCGAATTAGCAAGTACCAAAAACGTTTCTGCTTGCAGTAAGAGGAAAGCCTACAGGGTTTTCAGTGCCGTCACTGTTCATGTTTAAGCTGTGCGACAGTAAGAGCCAATTGTAAGAGTTGTGTGGATTTTGTGGTGGGTACGACACAAGCACAGTGTCGTAACAGGCTGAGGATTGTGTACGGAGGAGTCTATTCTAAATGTACTCCACAGCTTTGGTTCAGTTCAGTGAATTCATTGATTTATTCATGACGCATCTTCACGTAATAGTGCAGGTTTTAGAACCTGGCTTTATATTCAGCTGTGCTTAACTTGTGAGAGCACAGATAAACTAGTCTTTCCCTGGTTCACCGAGTTAAACGTTTAACACTCTACAGGCTGTCATGTGGAGGGAGTAAAAATACTGTTAGTGATGTAGAGCTGAAATGGAGTAGCAAAATAATTGTATGACTTGCCTCGTGCGCCCAGTCCTTTTAAAGCCTCTTTATTAAGAGTTGCTTCTTTTTTACTCAGCAGCCTCAAAATTGTCATTCAAACTGACGTTCACTGCGCGTGCATTTATAGAGAACAGGAAAAGTAAGCCAGGTAACAAACAGCTCCCATTTATAAGAGCATAAATAGTGAAGAACTCTATTCCGCTAACACCACCTGGCAGGAAGAAAGCTGTCAAAATAACCCAGAGGGTCAAAGGGATCCCTTGGGAAGAGGGTCCCTCTGCTTTGCCGTCTTGGCTGCAGGCTTGTTGCCCTTTCTGGCTAATGGCGGTGCCATTCAGCAAGAGACACTGTGCTTCATAAACCTGCAGGAAAGCGCAGCCGTAACTTGACAGCTCCAGGTAGCCGATCCGGGAAGGCCAGGCCGCAGGACGTAAGCCACTTTGTCACGGTAACATACGTAAGACCTGGTCTGTGAGCATGTCTTACTCTAAAAGCTGCTGCTCGGTCAGGCTAAACATGGCAGAGACCTGGGTATATAGTGGAAAAAGACATGAATTTGGAAGAGCTCGTTGTACTGAGCCTGTGTTGATGCTGTTGCTCAAGTAACTTGAAACAGGTACGGCATGGCAATAGGACCTGTGTGATCCAGGACATCAGAGCACGCTTGCTGTGCTCTTTACCCCTCCGCTGCACCCTTTGCCGGAGCAGAGCGGCTCTCCAGGCGGTTTGCCTGCTGGACTGGAAGGAATGTGAAAGCTGCTGATGCAAAACTTGCGTGGAATTGATTGTCATGGATGCGTGGTCTAAAATGTCTGATAGATGAGGTTCTTGTTACTATGTTGTGTTACGAGATACCCAGCGTATATATTTCTGAAATCATGTACTTCTGAAGCCAGGTAACTTATTAAGCCACAGTGTCACCACTTAAAAGCTGCCCATGTAACCCTGTATATTAAATGAATTCCTTCCCTTGCTCTTGAGCTAATACTTGGTGGATACCGATAACAACTCTTGCATTTGATAGCAAATGAATGACAGATGCCCTGGTAGCATCGCAGCTCAGGTGTGGAAGGCTGGCTGATGAAGGAGAATGACCTGGATCTGTGTGAATTAACTGGTGAGTGGATAATTGAGGGCTGAAATACCTCGCTTGATCCAAAATGAAATATCCCATGTATGGATGTTTTTGCATTACTAGCGATGGGAGGAGAGGGAACGGCCCCAAGCTGCGCCAGGTGAGGGTTAGATTGGGAATTAGGGACAATTTCTTCCCTGCCAGAGCGGTCAGGCCCTGGCACAGGCTGCCCAGAGCGGTGGGGGAGTCACTGTCCCTGGGGTGTTCAAACACCGTGCAGACGTGGCACCTGGGGACGTGGTTCAGGAGCCCTGGGGGGGTTGGGCTGGGGGTTGGACTTGATCATCCCAGAGGTCTTTTCCAACCTTGATGATTCTGTGATTCTAGCAAAATAGGACAATTTCACACAAAATTGTCAAACATTTCTGGATTTTTTTTTTTACTTTTCCTTACACAAAGCCAAAGTCCCTACACGATTACTGATGCTCTCTCAGAAGAGCTGTTTTTACCACATATGCGTCAATATTTATTTTTTTACTTGAGCTGTCCCTATGCATATAGAAGTCATGGTCAGGAAAACACTGCTTGAAGTTTCCCTTTTAAACAGCACAACTTTACGCTGGTTTATTCAGACCCACTCGGAAATCCATAGAAAGAACCCAAAGCTTGACAAGTTGCATTTTCATAGCTTGCATCTCCATAGCTTTCACGGCTCTCGACAAAGCCTTGCTGAGCAGATCCCAAGCACAAACACTACCAGTACTCGAGCTCGCCAGCTCCTGTTGAAGCCAAGGCACCCTCCTGTTGTCACAGAGCTTTGGTTAGTTATTAACGCGGGCTAACACTAGGTCTGTAGTGCAAAATAACGTAGCAGTGAATTATTTCCTAAGGCAAACAGGGCAGAATGCATTAGTGCTGCTGCTCCAGCCTGGCTTGTGTGTCCTAACGGGTGGGGGGCACCCCTCACTAGCATACACTGGCACGGTGGCTATATTGGTTTGCCTTTTAGCACTTCATCATATGTCACTGTTCTAACTGGATGCAATTCTATGGGGTTTGGGGGGCTTTTTTTTTAGCTTGAAAAAGCGTCGGATGGGAAGGTGCTGCTTATAGCTCGGCATGCCATGAAAGGGAACGTGATGGTTGGGCCAGAAAATACCCTCTGTGCAATTACTGTCAGGAATGAGCACTAAGGTGAGTCAGAATTTCCAGCAGAGGAAACTAATTACAGATAAGATATTAATATAGAGTAGAATTCCTGCAGTTTATTTTAAGTGATTACCTTTCCTCTTGAAGCATAACTTCAGCAGGACTAATTGTAATTGCAATTGGAGTGGTGAAGTTATGACCCTGCTATTAAAACCTTTGGCCAAAGAACTTCCACCAGCAATCAAGACCTCAGCTACACCCGAGCGCTAATTGCTGCCACTGATATGGCCTGGTCTGGTTTTGGTTTTTTTAACAAACTTTTGGGGGCAGTTGGTCAGCTGTTTTAAATTATTTCATTGCAACCAGCAGACCTGCTCTGATTTCCACCAAGTAAAGGTACAGCTCACCGTACCTTGGTGCACTGAGGAAGGTTAAACATTGCCATGCATGTGTGCTTTCGGCTCCGAGCAGGTCAGCGGGAGCCTTTCGTGCCCTTAAGTTGTCGTGCAGGCTGACACTTGCAGAGGGGAACTTCCCCCTAAATCTGGAAGTTGTCCAGGAGCTACATGCCCATATGCACACACGCACCCGAGGCTCGCAGCAGCTGCTTGATGACAACAGTAACATCTTGTATCAGCTGCAAGGATAAGCTATGTGTTGGCTTTTTCATAGGATCTTGCTCTATTATAATTCCCTTTGTTTCCAGGGGAATAATGGCATCTGACAGCCTTCTTTGTCAGGAGCAGATCTTCGCCAGAGGAGGCATGCAGCGTTGAT
>VZTV01013794.1:0-10881 GCA_013400875.1 Anhinga rufa | reverse complement strand
ATGCTCAGACAGGCAGACTACATGGCTATTCCAGTCTTCCTTTCTAAGATGAGATTTTGGGTTATATCAAGTCCTATGTAAGTCTGGTGAAGTGGATCAAAAGAAAATAATTCTCTCTTATGATTTCTGGTGAGATTGAACCCATATGTTCACATGTTGGTGTCTGAGCCAGGAACTTATAGCCTCTCTGTCTGTAATAATAATTCTAATGCCATAGCTGAACCATTTTCCCATAGCTTTGTTAAGCTCTCATCTGATTCAGTATCTCAGACCATCGCTTTCTGAAATATAGAGCTGCTAAAAAATAAACAGTAGTGAATTTAACAATTTAAATTTATGCATTTGTAATTTTTTTTTCTTACTTTCAGATTGCTTTAAGCCAATTAATATATTGGCAGTTCATTTTTTTTGCGTTTGTATTCAATTTATTTTTTTCCTTAAATTGCTGCTGTAGTGCATTATCACTAAGTGCAAAAACAAACATTGCACAGGTGCATATGTTAATTCACCCTGCATTGCAAGACCTACACAGTCAAATCTAATAGACTTAGCTGTTGCTATTATATAGGATGCTCAGTTCCAAATACTGTAAAATCTGTAAACACCCGGGGAGATGAAGTATGAGTTACATTGCCACATGGTTAAAAGCCCATTTTGCTCAATACTGCTCTTTGCTCTGTTTGGATTTCTGTATATATTGCATCACACAAGACAGTTGATTATAACTCAACATAGCACCTACTCTTTTTCTCAGTTATTTAATCACCCAAAAGTAGCCTTATGACTCCGCTTTAAACAACAGTTGTGTGGACGCTAAACAAGTATTTGTACAGTATGGCAATTCTCATCGTGCCACAGCAGCACAGGGCCAAATGTGGTTTTGGTGCCTAAACCATCCCTGTTTAATGAGCTCTGCTCTTTTATCACAAGGCAATTGCTAATGCATGCTTTGAGCTCATACCATACTCCTTCCCAGACCTTACTGATCTTTTGAGTTTTAACACATTAAAGAGAAGAATGTCATCTGGATGGAAAGGTGGGGAAAGAGTTGTATATAAAACCAATCTCTTTTGCCAATAACTTGATGAGTTTTGACTTCTGATTGTTATTCTTTTAATGTGAACAGCTTTCCCCCTTCACAGCATATTTCTCCCCTCTGTTCTCTTCGTCTGTGAAGTTACACTTCTCTGTGTGTCACACTGATCTTATAATTATCCTATGATGGTAGACAAAATTTAATTGTGCCTTAAGTTAACCAGAGACTGATCTTTTGGCATTTTGCATAACAATTTAGAAGCATCAGGGTCTAATGGTAAGGGTAAGAAACCCATGTTGCAGTCGTGAAGCAGGTAAAGCATGTAAAAAATAGTCACTTCTTAGTGTGCAGGATGTTTGCTACTGACCACTGCATTTGAAGACCTCTAATAAACACAGATATTAGGGCTGAAGTGTTACAGTGACCATAGCCTGGGTGTCCAGTGAAGCCCAGACTTTTTCTTTTTAATGCTGGTTGTTTGTTGCTCAGAGGATGTAGTTGGTTTGCCTCCAGATGGGACTTGATTTTAGGGTGCTCCTACCAATGAGTATAAAGAACCAGTGTTTGCTTCTGCCTTATCCATCACCAGAGCTATGCACTGCAGTTCGTATACATACATGCACATACCAATTTAGAAATACCCCCAGCTAGTACTCTGTGTTGAAATGCAGCAAATTCTCCAACAGCATCCAGAAATATTCCAAAACTTTCAAAATAGCACAAGGTCTGATCTTGCCTGCCATTGCTTTGGTGAAAATAAATTAGGACATACATTAAAGCTCCTTTATTTTTTTAAATTATCTTCAGTTTATCATCATCCAGTGAATTTAGAAACTGGTATTTCTGAGAAGAGAGGGAAATTAAAGGAAATCAATGATGCTTGACTTAAGAAAATCTTAATCAGATTTTGGTATTGATAAAATTATTCTGAAAAAATTCTTCAAATAAGGGAAATTTGTATAAGCTTCTCTTAGAAAATTTTTTAAGCTTTTTCTAAGCTCCAGTGCTGAGATCAAGTCAGATAATCAAGCTAACGTGTTTGTTTGGACATTATTGGAGGTTATCCCACTTTGAAAACTGGAATGAAATACCACATTAGGGAAAACTCAGCCTGCTTAGAATTATGTGAAGCTTTTTTGTCTTTAATATGAGCAATAGATTTAAATAAGTTAAAATAGATTTTTTAAAGTTAATTTTTTTTTGGAAATTCCCTCCTACTGTAATTATGTGGGATTGAGAAACTTAATGTCAGTTAAATTATAGCAGCAGATTACTTGTCTCTTGACACTATCTTATACAATCAAATATTTTTCCTGCTGTGCTTCAGAAGGAAGAGCTAAATATAAAATATGCTCAAAATGCAGACTAGAATGTAAAGCTTGTAGGAAAAAAGTGTAGTCCAATATTATGGCAAAGGTTTTATTTGTTTTTCCAAATCTTAGTGAAAAATATGAGTTTTAGAGCTGATGAAAGTTTTCAATTGAGAACTATTTTTTTCTTGAACAATGCCATTTTTTTTCAGAATATAAGTATTACAGTGAAATATGTTTCCAAAATTCTCTGCAAAACTCTGGAAATATGTTTGTTTCAAAAATTTTCATCTGGAAAATCAAAATACTTAACATTCCATTTCATTATAAGTGGTTAGAAGCACTTGATTTCTTTCTTAATTGTTATCAGTTCTTGCTTTTTCAGAGTTGAAATCAAGCTGAGATAATGGAACAGTTTTTTCAGATCAGCATGACCTGGGTTAATGGGTATACCGAATCTTTGTTATGGTCAAACTGGGGATCTGAACAGAGCCCAGGCAGTCCTCATGTATCTGGAGACTTTGCCAAACCCTTTGCCCTGCAAGCTTGGTCTTTCCTTCACCAGCCCAGACCCTGGAGCAAGGAGCTGACTCTTCTCTCCTTGTTTAAACATATTTATACTCCGAAACCTGAGGCAGGTGTGATCTCTTTGACTTAGTACTTCCAGTTGAACTCTTTATGAGTCATGTGAAGGATGAAGGCTATGAGATCCCTTACATAGTGAATATAAGATACTGCTAGTCTTTCTATAGTGTTTCTGAGCATAATACTGCTGTTACTTGAAAGTTTAAAGTGAGTGAGAATCCACATCATAACACACTGAAGAACACTGAACAGACTTGTTCTAGCTCAGCCTTTCTGTAGAAATCTGTAGTGTAGGGAGAATACTGTTTATGTTATAAATATCCTATGACACTGTTATGTCTCATCAGGTATTTAAAACAGGTCATATAACAGAAAGACAGAGAGCTCTCTGTCATTGCCTACTGAAGGAAGAACAGATCAAATCTTCAGTAATAGAAGCTACGCAAGTAAAACTATATATAGACACATGTACACACTGGCTTGGACAAGGAAAAGTGAAAAAAACATCAGCAGCTAGTATTTATCTCTAGGAGACTAAATGCAGACCCAAAAGTCACTCATTCATTTGTTCTGCTGTTCCTCAGCCTTTCAGGTTCAAAATCTCAAAGACAAAAATCAGCAGACAGCTGAGGCCAGTTGCTGGGGTAGTACCACTGGCTGGGGTCTCTGTGCACATCTGCACAGTAATGCTGATTTATAGCAGCTGAGAATCAGACCTTCTTGCTCTTCCGCTGTTGGAAAGAAACCTACTGTTTGTTTCCTTTTTTATGCCCACGATTTAAAGACTTGTAAAAAATTACAGAGATCTGTAGATTTTGGATTTTGTGCAAAAGACTTGTCATTATCTTTCTCAGGAGAGAGAAACTGAAGAAAAGGCAATATTTTAGGCTGGGTTCTTGAGGATGGATAACCACTTCTTTAGTAGTAGCCTACTAGAGGTCAGACAATTTCCTCAGAGTATAAAAGCAGGATGTTCCTCTGTCATAAACATAGTGTGTTGACATGTCCGAAAGGCATGTTGTAGCTTCCCAAACTAGAGTCCCTGCTAATAACCTAGAAGACCTGCTAATAACTCAAACTTACATTCATAGAGACGACTGGCTATATAAACATGGTTTTACCTACAGAGGGGGACAAATCTGGTCTGTGAAGACAATAGAGAGCTCCTCCCACTAAAAATTATTTAATTGTTTCTGAAAAAAGACAGCTTCCAGATCTAATGACCTTCAGCTTCTGGAGAAAAGCTATATATCACAATTTAGCAGAGGCTGTAAGATGTAATGGACTTTCCCAAAGATCTTCTTGATTTCAAATACACTATTTGTATGAAATGTAAGTTTGCACGTTTACACAGATATTTGGAGGAAACCATTTCCAATATATGCACATAAAAAGCATACCATTTTTTCCATTAAATGCTGTCTTAAAAGTTCCCAAATCTGTTCTCTAGTTATTTTTTTCCTCACTATTAGAATGTTCTTCATGTTAGAGACCTTTGTTGAACTGCTGAACATGAAGTCACAGCTAATGATGGGCACTTAATATCTATTGAAAGAAGGTCAGTTTGAATCATTCCAGAAATACTCATGCTATCTGTCTCCAACAGCTGTTGTGATGTGTAGAGTGAGTACTCTCTGAGCTGTCAGTGAGGGTGCCTTTGAAATTTTAGGAGACGAGAAAAGGGATTGACTCGTTATGTATAAAATAAAGGTAGATAAACAGACTTTGCTCTCTGCAAGAGAAGGCCTATGCTCATTGTGTGCCTACCATCTCTAGGGACTTGACTGGAACAAGGAAAAAGGAAGGCATAGTAGGCTGTAGACTCACATTTGTCACTTGAAAATTGGAATTAATGGCTTAGTAGTATTGATCAGCACACCTATGTTTGCCAGTTAGAGGCTTTGGGGCTTTTGGCTGTGAGTAAAGGATAAGCTGCAATGTGGACCGCCTGAGAGGCTGGAAATGTTAAGTGGAAAGTCTTTTTTTTAATGCCAGTTATTACATTTTAGTGAAGGTCTCACTGAGCTGATGATAAGAGTTAGACAGGAAGGAAATACTTTTCCAGTCCTGCCAAGTAAACAGGAATGTTTGTTGCAATAAGTCTCATTAGAAGAGAAAGCAGCTGTTTCTTACTGGTAGGCAGTAAAACAGCAACTAGAGCTAACACCAGTCTTGCTTGCACCTTCCCATCAACATATGCATAAGTAGCTCATGTTGTACCTTGAACCTTTTTCCTCTTAGAAAACATGAATGTGGCCAAAGGTACTTGCATTAATTTATATTATCCCTGTCCTCATTAATTTCATAGAAATTCAGGAGTGATGCATCTGTAATAACTCTCTAACTTCTTTTACAACCCCTTTTCCTTTTTAGCATTGAAACTGAGTGAAAGCTTCCTGAAGAGAGCATGTACTACAGACGCTTTCTTGCTATGAGAAAAATATAAAGCAGTTATGCAAACATATAAAAGGGATTGCACATACAAGACTAGACCAGAAAGACAGAGGAGTAGTGACATTTCAGTGAGAGCTATGTGCCAGCAGAGGTGGAACAGGTACTATTTTGTTTGAGATGTCGGGTGGCAATGGAGGTACCTGTGGGTAGGGAGATGAAGTCAGAGGAAGACAACACAGTCATTGGTCCCAGCCAGCACAGGTAAAATCCTGGCTAACAAATCTGATCTTCTTCTATGACAAGCTCACCCACCTAGTTGACCAAGGAAAGCAAGTTGATGTCGTCTTTTTGGATTTCAGTAAAGCTTTTGATACTGTCTCTCACAGTATCCTCCTGGACAAAATGTCCAGCATACAGCTGGATAAACACGTAATGCAGTGGGTGAGCAGCTGGCTGATGGGTCGGGCTCAAAGGGTCATAGTAAATGGGGTTACATCAGGCTGGCGGCCTGTCACTAGTGGGGTTCCGCAGGGCATCTTGGGGCAGTACTGTTTAATCTCTTTGTTAATGACTTGGATGCAAGACTTGAAAGAATACTACCTGAAGTTTGCTGATGACACAAAATTGGGAGGAGCTGTTGACATTCTTGAGGGCAGAGAGGCCCTGCAGAGGGATCTGGACAGACTGGAGAGCTGGGCAATCACCAACCGTATGAAGTTTAACAAGGACAAGTGCCAGATTTTACACATGAGGCATGGCAAACCTGGATGTACATACAGACTGGGGAACGAGAGGCTCCGCAGAGGGAACCTGGGGGTTCTGGTCGACACCAAGTTGAACATGAGCCAACAGTGTGCCCTGGCAGCCAAGAGGGCCAACCGTGCCCTGGGGTGCATCAAGCACTGCATTGCAGCTGGTTGAGGGAGAGGATTGCCGCGCTCTGCTCTGCGCTGGTGTGGCGTCACCTTGAGTACTGTGTGCAGTTTTGGGTGCCAACATTAAGGATATAAAGCTGCTAGAGAGTGTCCAGAAGAGGGCTATGAAGCTGGTGAAGAGTTTAGAGGAGAAACCGTATGAGGAGTGGCTCAAATCACTTGGTTTGTTCAGCCTAGAGAAGAGGAGGCTGAGGGGAGACCTCATCGTGGTCTGCAGCTTCCTCACAAGGGGAGGAGGAGGGGCAGGCGCTGATCTCTTCTCTCTGGTGACCAGTGACAGGATCCATGGGAATGGCAGGAAGATGTGCCAGGGGAGGTTTAGGTTGGATATTAGGAAAAGGCTCTTCCCCCAGAGGGTGATGGAGCCCTGGAACAGGCTCCCCAGGGAGGCAGTCACGGCACCAAACCTGACGCTCTTCAAGAAGCACTTGGACAATGCCCTCAGAGATATGGTGTGAATTTGGGGTTGTCCTGTGTAGGGACAGGAGTTGGACTTGATGATCCTTGTGGGTCCCTTCCAACTCAGGACATTCTATGATTCTATGATTCTAAGAGGAGGAGTGACAATATGACTGTGGCATGGATTATCCCATGAGCACAGGTGGTTAAGGACTTGGTTCTCTCTAGGAGAGAGTCTCCATGCTGGAGCCTCACTAACAACTGCAGGACTGAAATCCATGTTCCCTGGGAAAACAGCTGTGGCAGTATAAGATCAGTTGTCCCCTTACACCTCTGGCTCACAGTACCGTTTTAGCACCTGACTTCAAGGATGTGCTGCATCAGTGGAACTGGTCATAGGTCCCTGACCACTGCAATGCAAGAGCCAGCAGCTCGGCTCACATGGCTGCAGGCAGGGCTTACACCAGGACTTTGTGTTCACACTCTACACTCTAGGCAAGGTAATAATTTCTGGTGCAAGTTTTTACAAAGACCTGCAGAGTCTTTAAAGTAAAATTTTAAAGTAACATTTTAAGTTTCTGCAGAAAGAAAATGATTCTGAGAAACATTGTTTGACTCCATTATGTGCAGAAAACCAGGGCTTTCCTGCCACATGTAACAAATCTCTTTAAAGCCTCATCTATTATTATTATCTCCTTCTAAACAAAGCAACTTATAAATTCCTCAATACTTTGTATGGCCATACATATTAGTATGGTCAATATGTCAATATGGTCAAAATGGTCAATATGGTCAAAAGAGACTGTAACGTTTTCAGTAAGTTTGAGGTGAGGTCCCAACTGATGTGAATGGGACTTTCGCCATTGCCTTGACAGAAGCTGTAATTCCATGCATTGCACCTTGGCAGGAAATGATTTTCCACATCATAAGAGCTTTCCAGGTTTGTAGAAAAAGCCCCTCAACATCAGAGCACTTCTTGGAAATTCTGCACATCAATTAGAACTTTTTGTCTAGCAATCTTGAAACACTCAGTTTTGTTCTCAAATATTTTTATGTCTCTTCTTAACTGTGTTGAGCTTAACACTTGAAATAAGCATTCCTGAATAGTGGGGGTTCCTTGATGCAAAAATGTCAACCTGAAACATCTCAAACATTGCAACCTTCCAAGGAAAGATGAAAATATCATGTGAAAAATTCACTGAGAATCCCAACTTCCTTATCCCTTCCTCTGTACCCCTTGCCCCCCTGCTAAACCTAATTTTGACAAATGGGCATTTTCTGAGGAAAAAAGTATTTCAGTGAAAATCCCTCCAATAGCTGTACTGCCCTGTAATTCAAATCTTCCTACGATTCTTTCAGGATGTGTTTTGCATCCCTGTCTGCTAGACATGTATGAGACCATTTGAATGCGCATTCTGCTTTTCACTCTAAGCACATTCCCACTCTTTCAAACTCTTTGCTGTAGAACCAGTGTAAAGCATGGCTAAAGTGTAATAAAAATAATTTGCATTTCAGAGGGGTTTTTTTGATCAACTCCAACCTACATGCAATGAAAATGCAGCTAAGAAAAAGCATAGCTAACACAAATACAATTGCAATGCAAACATTCTTCAAATAGCAGATACATTTAGAATGTCATCAAATTGACAGTTTTTCAGAAGAAAAGCAGAAGCATGAATATATATGTGATCAGCAAAATACTTGATCACTGTTTAAGAATGATGGAGGATAACAGCAGAACTTTTAATAAACTGAAAATAGAATTGAAGCTTGCCTAAGCTTATAGAGTAATATAAAACTTATTCTTTTATTTTCCAAGGGAATTTAGAAGCAGCTTTGAATTAGTAGAAGAGTGCTCAGTAGCACATGTGCTCAATGTCTGGAAGACCCAGTTTCTGGTGGGTTGGTGGGAATGCTCACCTGAATGGCCATCTGCAGTAGTTACAAAGTGTCTTCCTCTAACTTCTGGGTGAAGTTTCATGAAAAGTCCCACTGGCAATCCTAACTTTATTTGGCCTCATTAGCAAATACAGAGAACCTGAATTTAAAAGTTTCTCAGGAAATAACATCTCAGTATAGCACAGACATTAACCTCCTTACGATGGTCCTTTCCTTTATCATATAATTTGATATCATGAATCAAACTTATTGCTAAGAGTGAGGAAAACTGAGAGGGTACAGTCCTAAAGAGATAAGGATTCCCGAATCTGTACTGTAAATTAAATTAGTGAATTGGTACAGATAAAGCTTTGGACTTGATTAAGCAATGGGAATGGGCTTTCTGCTAACTTCTGTCTAAGTAGTAGACAATATCTACTACTCACTCTTTCTGAAGAAGAAAAAGTTAATCATTTTACTATGCAAAAAATTAACCGTCCATATTTTCAGACAAATACCAAACATTTTTTCTTTTTAAAAAGAGAACATTAGCACTCAAAACCAACCAGGCAAACCTCAGGTTCTGTTGCTGGCCACTCTCTTTCCTTAATCTGAGTCAATGGTCTCTGCAGCATGGAGACTGTCTGTAGTCAGTTGGCATCATGTGTAGAAGAGCCACTTGGACAACCAGACTGGCAAAGGACTAAGGCATCAGAAAGCAGGCAAGCTGCACTCCCAGTCAGATACTGCATCAGAATTTCTGCAATTAAGCTTTTTTACAAAAAGTCAACATTTTCTAGAAGCAACCCACAACTTTTCACACAGAAATAAATAAATAGGTTGGCATGAAGAGCTGCCTCTTATTGAAACAGAGAAACTCAGTTTCTCTGCAAGATTCTGGCTGAAGCTTATAGTGTATCACTCCACATATTCCTATCCAGTCCCTGCCATGGATATATGGGTTCAAGGGGTCTTCTGGTCTCATCTAATAGCAATTTCTGCTCAAAGCAGAACTACTGCAAATACTAGATCAGTTCAGCCATGGCCATCAAATCAGCTGGCCATTATCTAGCTTTTCCCACTTCCCAACCTCCCTGCTCTTTCTCTACCTTTGATATTGCTTTCTCCTCTAAATATTAAAAGATAAATAAAACTGTGAGGTAAACAAGGTGTGCAAGGTGTGCATTTTGTGGTGCTGAGCCCACATGGCTAACAGTGTTAGGTATTCAAACACACCAAATATAATTAACTATTCAAGAAATTTCTCCCCTCCAATTTGTTATACATGCCTGAGTGAATGTTAATGGGGTCACATAGCTCTTTGAACTGCTGCTGACAGAACAATAAAGAGTTCCTGTGGTTTTCAAGAAACAGCACAGTATAATTTTGCTTGCTTTGCAAGGGCATTTCTTAATGATATCATTATACCCTCTAAACTCCTAGTCCACTCTCAGAAACTCACAACACTTCAAATGACAAGTTACCTTCTCTTCTCCCTGGGAGAATTGAATCTCAATTATAATTTATAATGTGTTACTTACTCAGTGAATATTCTTTTCCTGTGCCTCTGAGAGGTCCAGCTATGGTATTTTAATGAAGCACCCCCATTTTATAGCCTCTCTCCTCTAAAACTGGAACAACACTATTTAAAGGGCTAGACATCTTATCCAGTTTGCTGAGTAAGGAAGGCAAATAAATTCCTTTTGAACTGTCTTAAAAGACAATGAAAATAACTTAAATTTGTCTCTGTTCCAGAGATAACTTATGTATGAACAGTATTGCTGGAGAACAAATAAATAACCTTACTAGCAAATTCCTGCCATCTGTGATAAAAATTATTTAAATATTTCAAGTATTTTACTTTGAATGCTTACAGCATTTTGAGGTTGTTTGTTTTTCAAAGATATTCTAGGCAAATTAACTCAGAAATGTTTGTTAAACTACCAAAGTAAGTGAATGTTCCTATTAGCTTAGGTAAATTTATTTGATATCTAACTAAGGATTCCCCAGCCAGCTCTGTGTGTATATAGGAAGAAAAAGGAAAAACATCCCCTTTGTGGTAGTGCATTCCTTTTCTTTGAGGCTAATGCAAAAAGTACATCTGTAAGATTCCAGGTTTAGACCAAAAGAAAAAAATCAGGAAATAATCTTGCATGCTTATAGGAGTTTTGAAAATTGGTCCTCTTTGATGATTTTTTTAAATTTTTTTTTTTTAAATTGGGAATGTTACATAGTACAAATTCTGTAATAATATCAGGATGTTATTCTAAGAAATGAGTTTTTAACATCAGAGTGCTTTGTTGGGCATGTTGAAAATAAATACCTGACTTAGACGTGCTTCCAT
>VZTV01013791.1:1488-16089 GCA_013400875.1 Anhinga rufa | reverse complement strand
TGATTTGGGCTAAACCACGACAAAGCATAATTCTAAATTATGAAAAGGTTTTATTGTTTACTGCACTGTTAAAGGAGAGCTGCTAGGCAAATTAAGTAGATTAAAGAGACTTTCTGTGTTTGGGCATCTGCTTTGTTATGTAAATTGGACAGAGCAGGAACTTGAACTTGGCTGTTTAAAAGGTTCATGTCAGCAGCTGGATCTTCCCCCAGCCTTGTATAAATGAGATAGTAGTTAACAGAACTAATATCTGAGGATTTGTTAGAATATTTCCAGAGATATCTTTCACTGAAAACTGCTTTCCTAGATGCAGTAATGTCAGCTTGATGTGATGCACGTCCTAAGACCTTGCCATGGGCAACAATTCATCAGGTTGAAGAAGCCCATTTCTAGCATATAATATCTTAAACTGGCTGGTCAATCAGTTATCTAGGATGTTGCTTCTCTCACATTCACAATCAGAGCACTGTATAAATGTGAAAACAGGAGTTATTACTAACTCTGGCAACTGGATTTGGGTCAGAAATATTTACATTTAATTATAATACACATCACATCCTTTTCATTTTTGTTCCAAAGTTTTAGTTAATTCATGGTGAATTTCACAGACATGAGAATAGTATTCCTGTAATCAAAAACACCAGATGACAAACTGCACTGGTATTTCTGGGTGAATATTTATCCACTGTTTGAAAAAAGATGAATACAGGTAGACTATTCCAAATTAGATGCTACGTAATTGATCTCTGCTGTATGCCTGATGGATATTTCTAGTACTGAGACATCTAAGGTTGTTATCTTCTGCTGTTCTTGACCCTAATTAGGAACACTGGTTTCTTTTGTATTTAGTATTTCGCGGAGAGTCTTGAGTCCCCAATTTTCATCTCATCTACAGTACTTTTAGATCAGTAAATGAATTAGGTAATCAGTGCAGGAGCACAGTCCTTTTGATCCTTATTCTTCTAAGAATGCTCCACATGAGCACCCTTTGATTTAGAGGTGGCTTCTTATTTGTAGTAGAAGAGTACCCAGGCAGACAGTTTTCAATGAATAAACAATTAGTTTTACCATCAGGTCTTCAGGATTAATATCTACATTGGTTAATTATTCAAATTTTTTCCTCCCTGCTATGTATCTTTATATACTCTTAAATGGCCATTTAGACATCTCCTTTGAACATTTATGTAGGTAGCTCTGGGCCTTCATACCTAATCATATGGGCTTCCTGGACTGCCTTCACTATCTGCTGCTGGCACTGTGGGACACTAATTTGCCTCTAGTAAAGGAATCTGCACTCCACTGACTCAGGAATTTAGTTTCTCCAGTAGCCAGAATGGCACTTAGAGCTTGCCAGAGAAAACTAAAACACATCATGAATGTGAGGTTCTTAAAAATGAACTTATAGTTTCTTGATTCACCACTTGTGAGAAACAGGAATGTACACTGCTAGCCAGATCTCTTGGTGTGGGTCTATGCTGATATTCTTCTAATGATGAAGATGCATCTATAGGACCTAGCACTTAACTTGTGACCTCCTCTGAACCCCATATAGTATCTGTGGTCTGAAAGCATAAATGTGTGTGCATGTTTTTCAGGTTCAGAATATCTAAAATTTGTTCGGATTCAGCCCACTGCAATGGAATTTACACATTCTGAAACAAGAGGTATTCAAGTTTCGAGGGATATTCTAGTCTGGATATGACAGGAAAGTGCATTATAGTCTGAGGATTCAAAAGCTTACTGTAGTGTTGGAGGTAGCAATGGTGTAGTCAGGTTTATACTCCTACTATAGACAGTCCCCATGTTCCCTGAACTGTCTATTGCCCCAGTGAATGCTATCAATCAGAGACAAAAACAGTGTGAGGGAACATGGAATGCAATATGGATGATCAGTGCTGCAGTGTTAGAGGTGTCTCCCTGGCTTTATTCTACTTAGATGTACAGGCATCAGTATAAGCATACCTTCAAAGAACAGTGTGTGACTGGGGGAGATCAGGACACAGCATTGATAAAATGTAGGTTAAGTATTTGGTCGTAAAATTGGAAACAAAGAAACAGAATGGAAATAAACCAAAAAGCACTATTAAGAACTATCATTATTAAAATCAACCAAAAATTTAGCTCTGCAAAACTCAATGACTTTTTCTTAGGTTGGCATCACCGGCATCACTCATTGATGCTAAGGGAACCATTTCAGTGTTAATTCACTGTCTCAGTTACTTTGTAAAATTGGCTGCTTCGTTTCTAGTTATAACCTGCTTTAGTGGGAGAGTGAATAGGAATGAATGAGAGGAACCTTGAATCCTATTTTCTTTTCCTTCTGTTATTCCCTGTGTTACTGTCATTGTGTATTGGTTCTATGTACAGTGAAGATAAGAGTGAAGCATTGTTAGACTTGTCCAGGCACAAAAGGCAGCAGAAAATTTCTTTGAAATGCAGGTTTGATATCTCTGAATTGCTATTCTGCTTATACATCCATTGTGTTCTTCAATTAGTCTGCTCTTTCTTGCTTAGACAACTCTCTGGCTCTTTCCACCCAGCTTGTTTAGTTTATTGTGATATGCTGTATAACATAAGAAAAAATTGCAGTACAAACATCTTATTAGCCTTACAATTTTCAGGCATTTTATAGACACCAGATTTGACACAGCAGTATAAAAGAAAAGTGTTAGGATGAATCAATAAACTTCCATCTCTTCTTTTTGGGGATTATTGCATTGGCTTATTCATCTTTGAGTGTGGATCCTTTAGGCTACAATGATAAAAAGGCTTGACGATCAAAACTGTTTGGTGAGTCAGAATTTTTTTTGTTTGGGCATATTTTTTCCAATTTTAACTACAGCCAAAAAGTGTGTAATGTACATCCAGTAGTTTTGCTAGTTAATATCAGTAATATTCAGCTCTCATCTTCTTACAGGGAATCTGAAGTAATCATATGTGGATAATACTCTAAATGTAATGGAGCTATTTTAAGCACTAGGATCAGAAAATACTATTATATTAATGTGAGATGGTGAAGTAGAAACAGATTTAAGAAATCCTTCCTAATGAAACAAATTCATCAGCATATCTCTTAGATATTTTTAATCTCTCTTTTCCCCTCTAAAGTTGACTGATTTTAACCCAGCCTAAACTCATTAAGCTTGTATTAACTGTCTATTCCAAGGCCATATTTATGGTTCATGTCCAGAATTTTTACCTTGATTGGTAAAACTAACTTCATTTTTTCCAAAACAGAAGAATGAAACAGTTGTAATGTTTTCTTATCCATTACCACAACTGCAAATTCTGTTCGTGAAGGGTTTTCTTTGTGCCCAATATGAGAAGAAAAAAACACAAACCAAACATTTAGCAAAAAGGTTCAGATTTGCCATAAAAGTGTGACTGGAAGGTTAATATAACATGTTCATAGTTATTGGTTTGTGGTGGATTTTTTTATATAAAGAAAGAGTATTATTGAAACAGTGAAAACAATCTGGGCTCCAAGTAGCTAAGAATTCCATGTTTTCAGATCTTTCAGCTTAGGTTTTTGTACCGATGTGTTGATCAGTGTAAGCTCCCCTCCTGCACACACTGTGGTTGCAAACTTCTTTTCTGACCATTATAAGCAGGCAAACAGAGCCAGGTACACTGAGATGGAAGACTTTTTGCTCCAGCTATAGTGCAGTCAGAAACACATTTGTCTGATACATACTGGAAAAGTGGCCTTGTTTACCTGCACGTACACATTCAGTAGTTTAAATAGCATCAACTGGATGCTTAACTAACAGAAAAATTAAATATGTGTTTCAAATTTCCTGCAGTCTATCCTTGAAATTGACTTTGCAAAACACAGGGGCATGTGGCTGACTGTCAATCACTTTTTTTTTTTGATGTCTCTTGAGCATTAGTCCTCTTTTGATGACAGATTAGCTTCTTGTATGCTGTTCCCTTTTCCCTTCCCTTCCACCTCCTCAAAGCAGTTTTAGACTGAGTGTATAGTGGAGAATATAGGCAAAGGGTTTTATACTATTTACTTCTGCAACATTTGAGATGACCAAAGTTTATGTCTGCTGTGTTCAGTTTGATTCCAAATATGATCTGACATCCTGAACCAGAGATGCTGCTAGAACAGTCCTCCTGGAAATAGGCAGAAAGTAATGTAAGTAGTTCTATGATCACTACTTATCAACTTTAGCAGTTAGCTGATGGGAGCATCTTTTTTTGTTGCTGGAGAATAAAAATGTATGTGTATCTCTAAGCAAAGTATTCCTATTTATCAATGTGCTTCATACTTCATAGCCATGGAGAATTTAAGTTCTGCCTGCAATGAAACACTGGTACATGAGATCTGTGAGACACAAACGGCATGCTGAATTACTTGTGTACTCTGTTTCAGTAATGTTACATGGCAACTTTGTGTTTGATCTCCCAGGCAGTGGCTGATTTTTCCTGGAGATTAATTTAAAATTGCTACCTTATTACATTTGGCACTAAATAAATACCTAGAAAGATATTCTCATTGCTGTAAAAAGGATACAACTTAATGGCAGACAGAGCTGAAGAAGATAAGGCTATAAAGCAATAGGAGGCTGGGTTGCTGGGGGTGGGTAGTTTTGTTTTCAGTCCCATAGTTATTTAACTAGATTACTTATTCCAAAGTTTATGTTTATTGAAAGCTGACAACCAGTCATTGAAAGACTTTTAGAAACAGGGTTTTTAGAATCAGGATCATTGGTCTGTGCACTTCTATGAGATTTTACACGAGTGAAAACTGATAGATGTTCTAGTCATAGGTGTTATGGTGGGAATGAAGGTCACATAAATCTCTCCCCTGTTTTCAGAAGTCTTGGATAGCAGATACTTGATACTATTTTACATTCATGACCAAGAATTCTCAAGTATGAGAATAAGCTATCAACTTGAAGAAAAGGACAAGTGAGTAAACTACCCTCCCCAAGTCCTGAAGAGGCTGTTTTACTTGAGGATTGTACTGTATATGCCTTCCCGTTTACCTAAGCCTGTACAATGCCATAAATCTTTGACTCATTTCTAATTCCTAGCATCTTATGCCCTAAAAAGAATGAATGAATACTATTCAAAAGTTATATTTATCTGGAAACAAACAAACATTTTTTTGACCAAGAAAATATGCAAAAGGTCCTTGTACTAAGCTCTGAAATATATTCCTATTTTGTCTCAAAGAAATATGAGTCATACCTTCCCTTCCAGTAGGCTTGGGAAAAGATGCAAAATTTTGTTTTGAAGAAACCAAAGAAACCCAAAATGGTAAAAAAAAAGACATCACTCTCTGGATATCCTCCAGCAATATTAGATCTCTCCCACAGTATTTTGGTACTGAAAATGTCTGGGTGCTTCTGCAGGATCTCTTTGATACTTGAAAAATTATTTGGAAAGGTGCTCAACACTTCTAAAATTGGAACATCAAATCTAAATGACTGTTGATTCTCTCAAAGATCAGACAATCACTCCAAAATGAAGAAACCATTTTGTCTTTCCAAGTGCCATAGTTATTTTGATGTTCATTCCTCTTCCAACACACCAGAATAATCTCTAGGGCTTTTGTACTGGGCTAGCCAGAATTGCTTTGATATCTGATACATAAGACAAGTCTTTCAAGTGTTTTAATAAGTTTAAAAGGATGTGTGTGTTTTTTTTTCTTTTTGCAAATTGTCTTCAAAGGAAAAAGAAAGGGCATACTTCAGTTCTTTTCCATTGGCTAATCTGATGCATTATGTTAGCCTGTTATCATTATGCTAGTTGCTTTTGCCACATGAAAAAAAGTCCAATAGAACTGTGTGGCTATTCTGTGCTCAGCATGTCTCTTTTAGTAGTGATCTTGCACAAAACCAATATCTCTGATGTACCTTTCTGTAGAAGCATCAATGCAGACAAAGCATGGAAATAATAATCAAAAAGCTAGCCAGTAATACTGATTAAAAAAGAGCATTCAATCTACATCTTATCTATTATTTGTCTGTCTGTGTATGATCTACTTACTACTGAATAGATGAATAATCCTAACTTTCTTTTTTAATTTCCTGTGTTTTTACCTGAAAATCAGTTATTGCTTGGGTTTTCTATGCTATTAAGTAGTATCAATATAATTTAATGTAAATATACAACAGACTGACATAAAGCAAATGATGTTACATATAATTTACATTATGATTATATTAAGCTTAAAGTAAAAAGTCTGACCCACTTAGAAATAGTGTGTTGATGAGTTCAGCTTGCTGTAAGAAGCCAAACTTATAGACATATCTATTTTCTTTGCTGCTATGGAGTAGGCAAATGTTAAACTTGGTGCATTTCGCACAAGTTTCCCAGCAAATACATTTGATCTCTGCACTAAATTTTAAAAGTGTACTTTGGGTAAACACATCACTTTTACTGGTAGTACTGTTTTATGGCTCAGTCTGGATGTGATAGAATCTTGCTTTCATAGAGGAAACATGATTTACAGCATTTTCTTGCATCTATTTTAATGACTATTTTAAAAATGCTGCAACATGTTCTGTATTCATGAATATTTTGCATGGATTTATGCAGATTAACACTAGTAGAGAAGAAATAAATATGCTTTATTTATTTATTCTTTACACATCACACTAAAATTCTTGAAAGCAAAATAGTTCTGTGTTTTGTTAAGGAGAGGAGTTTAGACATCCCCATGTGTACCTTGACTTATCCAGCATTGCTAATAGATATAGTCCTATAACAGTAAAATTCATCATGCAAAAATTTTAGCATTTACAGTCAGAATACTCTGATAACAAATCAGAAGTTGATGCTTTCTACTTCAAGCAGTGTGTTCTTCAAGCTGATTTCCTTGGTATTAACATTGCTACACAACACTAACAAAATCAAGTGCGCCTGTGGTATTTAAAAAGACCTTTGATATGTATGGTATTCCAGAGAAAGTATTCTCCTTTTCCCTTCCCTTCCCTCCCCTTCCCTTCCCTCCCCTCCCCTCCCCTCCCCTTTCCCCTTCCCTGACATAAGCAAAAAGAGTTTTCAAATATTATCAGTTTAGTCTGTACACACCATAGGCAATCTTAATATCTCAGTTTTCATATTAAGACTAGACAGATTGTCTTGCCAGCCCTTCTAATTGGAAGGCAATCAGAATATTTTGCTAACTCATTTTCTGGTCAGGATTTTCCCAAATAATACTCAATTATGAATGTTGTGCAGCATTTTGTGATATCATGAATTAAATGATCTTTTCATGCATTAGCGGTAGTTGTATAGTAATTTGTCTTCATTTTCCTCCATTTTTCAAATGCTGAATACCTCTAAAGAGAGCATTTAGAAAGTTCATGTAGTTATTTGTTCTCTAAAGATATTAATGGCTTTTGCTTCCATTAAAACCCCACTCAGTTCTCTGAAATAGTGGGAGTAAGTTCTTTCCATTAAGCCAGAAAAGCACCCTCAATCACACCTCTGTTCCTGTTGCTCCGAACACTCACTGGCAATACAGAACACATAAGCCCCAGGGTTAACCATGATATTTACAAGGCCTTTCATTTCTCATCCTGCCTTCAAAATCCTTGTTCATTCTCATTCTTTCCATTATTGGGTTTTATTTGATTACTGTGACTCTCTGCTTGCAAGTCTAATACAGTTTTAGACTCAGAATACTAAACACACATCACTGATGAAAAACAAGTATTTTAGTGAATATCTAAAACCAGACAGACACTTCTCAGCATTACTGTCTCTGAGCATTTATAAACAGATAATTACTTCTTTGGTCTTCGGATCAGTATAAGCAAACTTTAGGCTACATTAGAATTTTACTTAAATTTGTGGTCCTTCCTTAGTGTTATTGTGACTTTGTTTCTTTGTTGTGCTGTACATTACAGATTATTTATCCATTTACTGTACTTAATACCTTGAACATCTTCAATTCACTGATGCGTGTATGCCCGTAGCAGGCTGCTTCACTGATCCACGGGCAAGTGTCTCCTCTTGTCTTAACCTCACCTGGGAATTCAGTGCAGTGAATAAGAACTGATGTATGACAGAAGCTGGAGTTCTGCTGAGGACCACACTTCTGATGTCCTAAAACAAAGTGCTCAGCCATCATTGTGCACAGACATTCAAAATCAGCTTTATTTATGGATGGCTCTATTTTTTAGAATGAACTTACCACAATTCAAGAGGTGTTAAATTATTTCTGCCACGCTTGAGCCACAGTCCCCATTGCTGCCCTGAAGGGACCAGGTAGCTTGCAGTGACAGACTGGGGACACGGAAGAGGAAGTGGGTAAGGAGAGGTTTCACAGAGGTGAGGGTTGTTTTCCCATAGTGCTTGTTTTCTTCTTTCTTTTAGTGCTGGAATTGGTGATTAGCACTTTGTTAATTCATAAATTCCATTGATTGATATTCCTCCCAAATCAATCTTTTGCTCATGACAGCTCTATCAACATGGATTTTTTTGTCCAGAGTTTCTGCACAGTCATTGTTTTTTATTTTACGGTTAATCTTCTGATAATTGATTGTGAAGTTGACACATCACTAGATGTTATAAACACAGGACTGTGGAAACACACAGCAGAGTTGAAAATAAACACATCTGGAAGGGAAATGGGAAAGGTTATAAGCAATGTACTTGCCAGATGGACTTTTGTTGAAATTTGTTGAAATTTGTTGTTTTGCTGATACTCTATTGATTGAAACTTCAATCAAACGACCTGTGACAATATACTTTAAAAATACTATCATTTTCTGTCTGTCTGTGCTAGATAAAGACTGGAAAAAACAGTTCCTAATACAAAACACATGCAACACTGTCAATAGAATAAACAAGCAAAAGTTGCAAGCAGAGGAAATAACTCTCTTCTTTTCAGTTGACATAAAAGATTGTCCTGAGTAATGTGAGAGGTCTGCTGCAAAGCCAAGAGGTTGACTCTCCTGATTCCAATCCACTGGAATTTAACAATTGTTTATCCTTTTTACAAGTTTCTTGTGTCTGATCAAGTACTGAAAAATGAGCATTGCATTTAAGTGTCATTTCAGATCCAGGTATTATGAATTCATAAACTGTATGTAGGCACAGTATTCTAATATATACAATGCTATATATACATACAATGCTAATCTGCTGAATAATAACAATCTTCCAGCTACAAGAATGAGAAAGTAAGAACTAAAAATAATGCAGAATGTAGTTTTTATTCCATACCGCAAACAGTGTTGGACATGATCCAACACAGGGATCCTGTAATCATAACTTAAAGTGTTGGCCTGTGAGGATGCTGCCAACTATATCATCTCACAAGATGAAATGCTACACTTTGAAAGAGAAAGTTGCTATGAGACAAAAAGGTGTTTAAAAAAAAAAAGACAGCTGAGAGTTGACGATTACTAATAAAACATTACATAAACTGTTAAGGGATGTTAATTGATAGTGGCATTCTCCACCAGTTGCTCTGGTCCAGGATTTGCTCCTGCCTGGCTGCTCACATGCACTGCCACATGCACTGCTTACATGCACTGCCACAGAGGAGGCACAGCCTCCAACAGCACCCTCATAGACAACTCACACAAACACAAGGGCAGACAGCCCAGCCCCCTCCTCCTCCTAGGCTGGCTGAGACAGAAGGTCACTAGAGCAGCACACATGGGACACCCTCCAGGTTCACAAGCACATGCATGTTCGCTGATCCCCTGAGTACCAGCACAGCCCCTCTACCTACCCGGCATCCTTGCCCTGATCCAGGGTCCCCTTGCCTGCCCCACAGGTCCCCAACTCACCGGCTGGTCCAGCTCGGTGCTTGCTGCAAACCTGCAGCACTCACGCACTTGCCCCACACTCACAGGTCCCCCTAGGTACACCATCGTAGACTCTATGCTCACCTGAGACCCCTGCCCTGACTCAGGGCCTGAAGGGTCTCCTGACCCCTGAAGGGTCTCCTACTTAGTGGCTGGTCCAGCTTGAAGTTTGCTGGTGGTTACCCATGCACACCAGGTTTGGGGAGGGTACAGACACCTGCCCCCCCAGCAGCCGGCACCAGGCACACGGGCTGTGATCGGCGGTCCTGCTCCAGCCACCAGCGCTGAGCCCATCACTCACCTCAAGCTAGTGACCCCTAGCAGCTGGTTGTGGGAACACAACATTCCCTCCCCATGACAGGAAGTTAAGCTCCCCTACTTGCTCCAGTTGCTGGCACTGAGACTCCCCCACTCGCTCATAGCTGACACCACAGGCCAGGGGCACCCACACCCAACCATCTGACTCCAGCAGCTGCACCCAGTCCTCTCATAATGGTCCCCCAGCAGCTGGCACTGAGTCCTTGCAGCACTCACATGTACAGGCTAGACAGTGAGATTATGCAGAGAGGTAGTTATGAAAAGATTTAATGGACAGACAGACTGCAGCGATTAGGCACAGGGCTCAGCCAGACAAAGTGTACTGACTGGCCACAGGTTACATGAGATGGGCCTCTCTTCTGCTTATTCCTCCTTTCTTCCTCCCCTGCATAATACCTCATTAGTTTGCACAGTCCCACCCACTCCCCTGCAACATCCTGTGCCCTCAGTTCTGCATCCTTGTCAGTCCTGTTTGCTGGCAGTTTCTTGATAGCCCACCAATTACTGCAACTGGCAGTATTCTACTTGTACACAAGTGTATACTGTACTTGTACTGTTTCTGCTTATTTTCGTTAACACTAACTGGTCAGGCTTTATGTTTATTAGCCTTTCTCTCCCTCCCTTTCCTCATCATCCCAATTTAGCAAGGTTCTTAGTCAGATAATCTTAAAAATAAACATTTCCACACTCCACATATCCTTACCAATTAGTGCAGTTGACCAAGTTTGTTGTCATTGCTGCCTCCCTTGTCACTTGCCTGACAGTTTTGTGTCTCTCTATGTTCTTGTTTATGGCTTCCTCCTTTCTTAAATATCCCTTTTTCCATTGAGAAGGCCCTTGACCACATACCCTCAAAAGAGCTGACACTCTTCTTCTACATTGCCTTACATGAACCACTGCAATTATTAGGGCTCTGAATCACAGGCCATATACTGATAGCAGGATTCCTTGAAGTTGAATCATAGATTTTTTTTTAAAGAGATTAATAATTTCAAGGTTACTAATTAACTTTGCCATTTTTTCCAATGTGCTGCAATTCTTCCTTAAAATGTTTCAAAAGTCCCAGGCTCTCAGATCAGTCAAGCAGAAATTCTTGAATATATGATCATAGGACATTTTCAAAGTCAAGCAAGCAGTAAAATTTTAAATTGAACTCTTTATTTACACATGCATTTTTTATTAGGGACATATTTACCCAAATTGAAGAATAAATATTGGAAAGCATAAATTGAATCCACCGCATTAACTTCACTCAAAGTTTAAATACTCCATGTGAACTTTCACTATTAGCTATGGCTTTCAGGGCTCCAAGTGATTTTCAGTTTGAATTTCTGGTGTTTATAATAATGCTACTGGCTAACAAGGTTCTGCTGTTGCTGAAGGATAAACTTCCAGCGTTGTGTATATTGGCTTAATATAACAGACCTCTGCTTGTTAGAAAAACACTTTTAATCAGATTGGAGATACTAGAAGTATGTCATCGTTGTTGCTGCTCTTCTTAATAAATAGGCATCCACACAGCTTTTACAATTAGCAAATAATGCAGTCCATAATACTAGATATAGTGTTGTTCTCACCTTTAAAAATATATACTCCATTTTTATTAGTTCTTTAGGTGAATATCTCTGCTGACTTCTATTTACTTCTGTAAATGGTTGTGCCATTTAAAGTTATTTTTGTCTCATAGCTCCTGGTTTCCCTGTATGAACCGGACATTAGTATGGCCCACTTTAGACACTTTGGAGAAAATCCACTATACCAACTAATCAGCTGTTTAATCTAACATGGCCAACTTTTCACTGAATCTGATGAGTGGAGACTGCATAGTGCTTCTTGCTTGCTCTCTTTGCATCTGAATCCTGGTTGCAGCTGGTTCTGCAGTGAATATTTGACAATAGTCCTACACATTTGTTAACTTCAATAGCTGTGATTTTATCTTTGTTTTTAGCTAGGTACCTAGCACTTGCTTACAGATAAGAAAATGTTCAAGTAGACAGAGTTCTGACTTGAAACCAATCTAATTTCTTTTTAAATTAATATAAATAATTAAAGCATTTTGAAAACATTAAAAAAGCTGTTCCTGTCCTATAATTTGAGTTCACTACTTGAATATTGTCACCTGAGAGTTTAATCTTGCTAACCAGGTAAGTGATTAGATGATCAAAGCTGAAAATCCAACTAGTAGAACAAAATTCTGTCATGTTTATATGCACAAAAGGAAAAGATGTTTGCATGTGACTAATTCTAATGAAGAAAACACCACAAAAAATGCAGAGACTGGAGAAAGTCAGAACAGAATTCAGTTTTGAAATTAATCAGGAACAACAAAAATAAAACTTCCTGAGAAGAAAACCCAGAGAATTTTAGCTTATTTGAAACTTCAGAAGAAACAGAGGAGTCAAATGAATGGGTGTAAAACTGTACGCCCTTTCTCTAAAGAGTGCCATGGACTGTAAAAAGAAAGGACTACAATTTGGAAGGAAAACTAGGAAAAATAAAACTGGGCTGAAGATTCTATAGAAGAGATGTTTAAGGGAAGAATTGCTCAAAGCTCTGAGAGACCTCATTTATGTGTGGTTTTGTTTGACAGAGCCTTTAGAAAAGATTTTCTATTAATTATGTCAAATCTAAACAGCTCCCCTACACCTGGTACTTGATAGCTGACTTTAAAAAGCCCACTAGAAATGAAATAATCATGCATACTTTCACATGTGTTTGGAACAGGATGTGCTGCCTGGAGCTTCATGTTCTCTCAGAGGTTGAACAAAAGAGACCTTCTTCCTCTGAATTCAAGCTCTGAGTTAATTCTGAGAAGCATGGGAGACCTGGAACAAAATTTTATATAGCAATCTTATGGAAATCAAAAGCTCCCTGGAGTAAAAGCTTCTGAAAGTGCAGGGCAATACTAAGTCTGTTTCAAAGTTACACTTCACAGTCTGCAAAAAACAGATACTAAAAATGAGGAAGATATTTGGCTAGTATACCTGTCAACAGCTGTTTCTGAAGTGTTTGTTATTCCTAAGAGTTTACAGTAAAATGAGATGAAGAGCGAAATAGAGTGCTTATCTTTCAGAAGTATTACACTTCAAGAAAACCAAGAAAATTTTAATATTTAAAAGGAGACAAATAGGTATTGCTATTCTATGTCTAAAGAGTCAGCTTTGTAACTTGGAGAACCAACTCTGAGACTCTCTTATACTAGAAGTAAAAGGGGCTGCTGACTGACCTAGAGTCTATTTAAACAGTAAGAGAAGAATCAATCACCCATCCAGACTGAATCATCTTGGAAGATGGTCATGCAGAAAAAAGAAATCAATACTTTAAGTGGATCAAGTCTATATGATATTGAACAAAGTATACTCAGAAAGTGTTTGCAATTTGTTGGAATTTTCAGTTTAAGAGCAAGGATCACACTGCTTCAGAATGTGGAACTGGGCAAATAAACTACCTGACATGTCCATAATCATCATCATTAATACATACAGTAGTCTTATAAGAACTAAGTACCATTCTGAAAATTCCTGATGCATCTATTTTATTCAGTTTTCCTTCCAAGTACATTTCTATAGTCCTGCCTAGGTGTATCCAGAATTCTAGCCTTTAGAGTTAACTTCCAGTGGATACATAAGAGGTCCATCTAGGTTCTGTCATGTAATGTCCTTGACAACATGCTGTTGACCTTTGCTGTTGACTACACTGTTCTTCGTACTTTCCTTCTTTTTGCTTGAGCTGAGGTTCTGGGCAAAATGGGTGAAAATGAATTCAGGTAACCTCTGGAAAGGACAGTTGATGCTTTAATTTCAGCCTTTTGAAAGAGATTATGATGATATTGTGACATTAAGAGGGGAGAGAGTATTAGAAAGATATATGTCCTTATATAAATCTTTGATACATCCTAATACCAAAATATTACTAGTAATATTTCACTGTTTTTTAGTCACAGATCAGAGAGGAGAGATATTCTATTTTAGCCATCTAATAGCTGAGTGTCTTGTCCAAGGCTCATCTGAGGTCTTTCCAAAGTTGATGAAGGAACAGAATGTCACTGTATTGGGTTTGCATGGTACAGTTTGGGTAGCAGGGGGCTACAGGTGTGGCTTCTGTGAGGAGCTACTAGAAACTTCCCCCGTGTCTGATAGAGCCAAGACCAGCCAGCTCCAAGGCCGACAGACCCACTGCTGGCTCAGGCTGAGCCCATCAGCAACAGTGGTAGCGCCTCTGGGATAACAGATTTAAGGGGGGGCAGGGGGGAAACCCTGTGCAGTTGCAGCCAGAGACAGGAGTGAGAATATGTGAGAGGTAAAGCCCTGCAGACACCAAGGTCAGTGAAGAAGGAGGGGAGGAGGTGCTCCAGGTGCCAGAGGAGAGATTTCCCCTGCAGCCTGTGGTGAAGACCATGGTGAGGCAGGCTGTCCTCCTGCAGCCCATGGAGGTCCTCGGTGGAGCAGATATCCACCTGCAGCCCATGGAGGACCCCACACCGGAGCAGGTGGGTGCCTGGAGG
>VZTV01013787.1:6111-19615 GCA_013400875.1 Anhinga rufa | reverse complement strand
CATGAATGGCAGCAGTGGCCACATTGGACAGATGAATATTAACCCCATGCCAATGTCAGGGATGCCTATGGGTCCAGACCAGGTAAGTTGTACGTAAAGATTGATGAAAAGATCTGTCGATGCGTTTCCCATCGAGTACAATTTGCTTCAAGCCATTCGTTCCTCTGGCACAATCCTGTTCTCACTTATCCTGTTTGTATCTACATCTGCGGACCTACCAGTTGTATGTCCCAAGAGATACCGTAGTTTTCATGATGTTTAAATCAAATCCATGATGAACCCAAGCTCTACGCTGTGATTAGCTGCTGACTTTGAAGTATCGTAGGTCAGATCAAGGCTTTAATTGCACAAAGGATGCTTAAATACTTCTAAGCCTGGAGAAACCCCAGAGAGCAAAACACGGAAACTGTGAAAAGCACGTTCAGCAGATGTAAAAGATTATATATGATCGCTTTCATGAGTCAGACCAAGAATCCTGGTAGCACAGTATCCTCCTGGCAGAAGCTGCTGCTGCTACTGACCCTTATAACACCTTACAGTAGCTTGTGGATACATAGCAAGAAACTGGGGAAAAATTAGGCCCCTTATTTAAAGGAAAAATGAGCTAATAACAGGCACTGCAAAGAAGGCCGAAATACTAAATATCCTTTTGCTGTAATCCTTCCACAAAATACCAAGGGATGAACAATGTAATATTGAGATAAGCTAAATATATTCAAGTAGAAAGTACCTCGTGAAATTTTGTCTAAGGTACCAAAATAATCTGAGGACTCGTGGAGGGTAAGCGAGGTATTGGAGGACTTCGAAATAACAAGTACCTTTTATAAAGAGGGGAGAATGAAGGTGAAATGGCAGGTTTTCCACCCCCACGTGTCACAGAGTGAAGATACCCAAATAGCGTAGTTAGGAAATTCTGGGAGAGCGCTTCTACAAATTTACCTTCAAAGTGGAGCACTAAAACGCTGTTCTTCTGCTTAGAAAGTGACTGCCCGTACTTTCCTCTTCGAAATGCAGTCATGTTGCCCAGTTTTTCAGCAAAGGTGGTTTTTATTTTCTCTGATGATTACTACTTCTTTTCTTTAACAGAAATACTGCTGACACCTAGAACCGTATCTTCAAACAAGAATGCGCTGTATTAATGATGCACTAGTATTGGAAAGGAAAACTACGCATTCTTCTGGGCAACTAGTACCGGCCTTACGGAAATAAGTGATTTTTTTTCTGTTAATCACTTTTTTCTGTTCTGTTGATCAATTTTTTCTGTCCTAAATTACTTCATCCAGAGAAAGGAAAAAAAAAGAAAAAAAAAAAAAAAAGAAAAACCAAACCAAAAAAAACCCAACAAAAAATACATTTTCATAGAAGCAGTCTCTGTATTACTGTATATTGTGGTGTACAAAAAAGGTCATAAATATTTTTGGTGCTCTGCCTCTAGAAACGTGAATCTGGCGATGGCATTTTGGTAGATAGCGGATGGGCAGACTCCTGGTATACCTTATCTATTTACTGTAGCGATCCAAAGCCCTTTAACTACAGGCAGACTAAAGTGCCTGGAGAAGTCACGGTGGTAAGAATTTTCTGATTTCTCTAGTAACAATATCTGACAGAGAATGTAGTTCCTAGCCTTGACTCTTTTATATGAATTCCTGAATATAAATGCTGCTTTTTAATCTCTTACCCCCAAAAGTCAGGATTTCCCAAGCAAAGTAGCAGTGCAAAAGGAATTGGCACGTACTAGTCCAAAATCCTGTCCGTTGAAGCCAAGGGGTAGAAAGAGAGGATAATAAATTTAAATTATTTAAACGCAATTGTGACTAATATTTACGTATTGATGTGCAGCTGAGTGCACTTTATAAAAGACTATATAATGGATTAATGCAATATCTTTGATAAGGACTTAATATGAAGGTAGGGTGTACTCATGTTCCTTCTCAAACACAATCTCTTAGGAATTATTTGACAAGACTGCATAATGTAAGGTTTTCTGTGTGTGGAAATTAGAGCAATAATCTTTCATCTTCTTGAAAATAACTTCAGAAAACTCAAGGCAAGGCACTGCAGTCTGAATCAGAATTTTGCAGTCTTTTTGTGAATAAATTTTGTAAATATGATCTTTAAGATAATGTATTATATATATGACTTTTGTAGGTCACTAACTCATTTTTGCAGAGTTTGTGAAGCTAAATATTTAACAAAATTGATTTCTGTAAACTCAGTGTAGTTGAGGTCCAAATAGAATTTTTTTTTTTTAATTAAATTTAATGACTTTGAAGCTGGGTGACTTTGGCCCACATCTTTCTCGTCTTTGGTCTTCAACACTTCATTTCTTTTTACATCTTTAACATATAGCGTTTTATAAAAGACCAGTTGTTAAATGCGTTCTCCACCTGCGAGCACTTTGTTACGTTTCTTTCTGCATAAAGCAATTTGACAAAAAGGCTCTGCGGTGTAAGATGTTCTTGGCGTGTCATGACAGTCATGTCTCTCTAGAATACGTTGCCTTTCAGTTGGTGAATCTGGATTGTGTCTTTTTTTGGTCAATTTTAATGAACTCTGACTGTTCTTCAGAACGGTTTGTCTGTTGCAAAATATTTGTTGTTACATGACAGCCAGAAATCTTTAAGGATATTAAGCCACACTTTAACCAAATGTCTGCACCTCATTGGATTGCTCTAATAGTAATGAATGTATTCTCTAGGCAGGTTTCTCTCCTATCAGTATTTAAGTCTGGTTACAAATTTATTCATATTATTTACTGATCGGTTGTGTCTGTTCCCGCCCCCGCCCCTTTGGTTCCTTGAAATGAAGGAACCTCCAGGTTCAGGCAGTTACAACGAGTCAAACCTCTAAACTTCCATAAGGGACGACCCAGAACTGTTTAAGATGTGTGGTGCTTTTGTTCTGTTGTTCGCTGTGTAATGGAAAACTGACTTCTCCCAAGTGAGTAAAAACAAAAAAGTAACCCGTGTTCTTGATTGCTTCTTCTTGGTGCTGTAAGCAAGAGCTGGTTTTGTTGTTCACAATATTCAGTGATCTTCCATTTTAATAGAAGTAACTTTAACTAGAAATAGTCTCCAAAAGTTCGTCCTCAGCTTAGGGCCCGTCGTGTTCCGACGGGAAGGTAGATTCAGTTGATCTACTTTATGCAACCCTGCCTCTGCCATTAGTACTGATGACAGAGATTAGGTGAGAGTATTTATTTGAAACCTTGAGTCCAATTCATGTGTGGTTTTTAATGCAAAATTTTTATCTTCTTTTTTCTTTCTTAGAACATACCTGTTTGTTAAGTGCTGCCTACTGAAGTGGCAAGGCAGCCAGCCCTTGC
The DNA here is from genome assembly GCA_013400875.1 of Anhinga rufa. Classification (NCBI taxonomy): domain Eukaryota; kingdom Metazoa; phylum Chordata; class Aves; order Suliformes; family Anhingidae; genus Anhinga; species Anhinga rufa. Next base: position 16,290 of record VZTV01013787.1, on the reverse strand, counting down.
GTTTTATAGCAAATCAGAGCAGAACCACCTTTGTATTTTGTAGTTGTCATTATATTGATGGAAACTACAAACCCTGATTGCTTTCATTAGGTGAGCTCTTAGACGATATGCTACTTTCTACATCGTGCCCTTTGAATTTTTTTTTTAAATGAGTGATTCTATTTGTACATCTCTGTATAACTGGGACCTGACTGATGTTATAACGGCTCACTGTTTTCTCAGCTGTGTTTAGAATGCTGGAGCTTTCCAGTACCTACGTTTTTGCTGAATCCAAAGATTTTTAGTTTAAACTTGATGAAGGGGTGGAGGGGGCATCTTCACAATGCATCGATGACATCCTCATGGCAGCACTGATCCCAAATACAACATCTAGTCTGAGAATCTTACCTAGTGCAGTAAATGAAACTGACCTTGACATCTGTTGGCAGTTAATATCTCCACCAATTCTGTTTTGGTTCTAGAGCAGCAGATTTTTCTGAAGGTATTTAAAAAACATCTCGTGTGACATTTTTCAACAGTAAGAGAACAATGGGCTGTACAACCACCTCTGATCGCTGCTGCCTAACGAGCATCGTTTTGTTGCATGTCTCTGTTACTCTTTTGATCACAGAAACCATGTTTTTATAAAAATTCATATATAGTATTTTTTTCCAATCTTGGCCTAAAACACTGCTTTTAAAGTTAGAAAATCAGGAGCATTTTTCAATCATAAGACAAAACTATTTGAATGTTGTACCAATTAGCACACATTTTATTTTAGAATTTATGTGCAGACTACCAGAACGATACAGCAAGTATGAAACCATGTAATTCTGAGAGCAATATTTTAAAAAATTCTCAGGAGAAGGCATACAGTATTGAGAATTGCATTTAAGTTTAGTTTACATTAAGTATTGCTTGAAATATCTGTATCTTTATGTTGCAAAACAAAAATCATGGGGACTGATTTATAAAAGAGTTGGTTGTAAGGTATTACTGCTCTTCTGATTTTTGTGTTTGGATGTTAATAATAATGTAAATAAAGGTTTCTATTTAAAATCAGAACTTGGTGACAGTGTATTAGCGCTCTAAGGCTCATAACTGTATCCGGGAAAGGTCAGAGAAAGGCCGGTGCTATTACTGAGGAAAGCTGTGGGCAGCAAACGGTTTAACTTTTGCCTAGCTGCCCCTACAAGCAAAGGTACGAACCACGAGACCCATTTAGCAGCCGAAGTTGAGCCTCTTCAACTTAACCAGCAGGCTCTAGCAGAGCTGAAAGGAGAAGAGGGGGTAGCTCTCCCCGTAACTCGGCACCAACCTACCTTTCACAAAACAGCAGCTGCTGCTTGTCTCAATACAAGTCCCACAGCTCAGTATTTTGTATAAAGGGACACGGTAACTTTTCACGCTTCTGACCGCTGTGCGCCAGGAGCAGCGACACTGGCCGTGCAGGACTGTGGGCTGAACACACAGAACAGGTAAGTGCGATTTTTTATTTTTCTTAATCTAACCTAGTATTTTTTCTGCATACTTGCTGGGAATGGTAGAGAGCTAATGCTTTTCTCCGGAAAGCAGCAAAAATGCGTTTCTATTGGTGAGTTTAAATTCAGTATTTTTTACTTATTGGTATTGACCCAGGACTCATCACGTAGCAGATGCTTCTGCTAATCTGTGAAATCTCTATAAACAAGATCTATGGCTAGATTGAGACAGACAATCATACATTCCACATATGAAAAAAAACTTTTGCAGGATGATTTTGGGAAATGTATTTGACCAATGCTTGTGTGAGACAAGCTCAAGCCTAGTTTACTACGTAGCACGTACAATGAAGGAGCCCGCTGCCACTTTTTGAGTGGGTTGTTTTTTCCTCAGTTCCTAAATTCAAGCACATTTTTTGAGCGTGGGGGCGTGGTACCAGACACCTCTACCCCTTGTGAAGTAATTCCACTTGCATTTCCTAATGTGCAAACCCAGAAAGGGTATCACAATAATTTCCGTGATGTATTTTTCCCCTGTGTTTCTAGAAGTGCAAGTTAAACTTTTGTTTTGAAAAAAAAATACCTCTTGTTACGAGCGAAGGCCACAGCTGGTCGAGTCTGTCGGGTGAGCTCCCTCCTGCCTGTGCCTTTAAAACAGGTAGCAGATTAACGTGAAAAAAATTACAGATACAAATATCACTGCTAGTGCCTGTACTACAGCGTATTTAATAATGTCTTTATGAAAATACTCGGACTCTGTACACTGTGCTTCCTTAGTAAAATGGTGGGGTTTTCCCTTTAAAAGCCTTTAAACAGTAACTGTCACTGAGAACATCTACTTTTTTGTAGACTGAACTGGAACTAGGTTATTCTTTACTGGCTACAAGAACTGAACTTCTTGGAGCTGCCTTTTTAAAAATAAATGTAAAAGTTATACTACTAAGCCAACGCTGCTTTCTCAAAGGAATTGTTTTGGTTTTGAACATACAATATAATATTACCACATAAAAAAAACTTCATACAAATCTGATTTCATTAAAATTTAAGATGTACATTTACTGAAATTTTTCAGTACTTTAAAAAATGGATAAATCCTGAAATGTGCTATGCAACATTAAGTAACATTTTGAGAAATGGTGTGTGGGCATTCCACTCTTTTATTAACAAAATTCTTCACAACCTGAAGGAATTTATTTTCAAACAGTATATTGATCAATATTTACACAACTTCTCCAAAAATCTGGTGTCCTGTTAGTCAAGATTTTCTCTAATTTTCCTAGAGGTGGCAATAGGATGGACAAGGAAACGTGGAACTAGAACGTATCCTCAGAGGAAATTTGAGAAATATCACGGTATTGAGAAGAGTCAATGCTGCTCGCTTCAATTCCTGCATCTCTTAAAGTTCTTTTCTACCATGACCTTTACCCCAGCTAGAAGCAAAAGCATCCATGTTTTCTAAATCTTGCTTTAGAGTTGGACTTGGCTTTGAAGTTTTTCTTGTGACATCTGAACAGCAAAATGTTTTAGGTTTACTTCCGCTGTCTTTGCGTACGCTCTGCCCACTGGGACGGCAATCCTCTTTGGGACGCGGCTGTATTTCCTCTTCTGCCAGTTCCTGGCTCAGCATTAGTGGTGTCGTCTTGGAGTAGAACGCCTTGTGAAGCAGGTGAGGTATAATCCAAAGCAAAAAGCAGGTACGATAGTGGATTTCAGAGACCTGGATTTCTGACAGCATTTCCTGTAATTTCACTGCATCTATTTAAGTCACTCACCAGTGCAAACACTATCTATTTCAGCCTCAAAGTTCATCCGGTCCTCCAGGCTAACATTATAACTCTTTCTGAAGTCATACATTTTCACTTAGTCTGTACATGGATTCAAGTTCTGGCCAGTTTGTGTCCTCATGGAGGTGCAGCGGTTGGGGGAGGTTAGCCCTCCCATCCTTCCCACAGTTGGCCTCTTTAAAATAAAACAAACACGATTTAGTGTATAACGTTCTAGCAGGAAGTAGTTAGAAGAGTATTTTTAATGGTTCCGTACAGGGGAAAAAAACCACTGAAACACTGCGGACCACCTATAAAAACAGAGCAGGTATCACAGAAACGATCCAACTACGTTTGAAACTTCAACCTGTACAAAACTTGTATCTCATTGATTCTGGCTTCATGTTGGTTCTAAAGCCAGTCTTGGATCTCTTCAACTAGAAAAAAACCGCTACCCATTAAATGAGCAAATCCCCTTGGGCGAGTTGAGAATGCTAGACTGTGCCTAGTGAGGTACTTGCACATATTTTTTCACTGCACAACTTGAGAGCACCGTATGATCTTTAATGAGCTGAAGTTTCAACCTTCTTTTTAAGGGGAGATTCAGAGAGAGGCAAAGGTAACTATTTTTCATGTCTTTAAGTTTGTATCTCACCTTTGGGCTCTGGCAAGTTGAGAACTGAATATCATCTTCCAAGTTTTAAAGGGCAGTTAAGTAGCAAAAAGCAATCTTAGATTTTAGCGTAATGTCAGACTAAACCAAGATGTACAGGTCTGTCTTGTAGTCTGCTTTCTGTTCTAACTTGCTGCTTTTGCTCACAACACGAGGCTGTGGCTGGATAAACAGCAAGAAAATCCATGATCCTTTCTCTACCCTGAGAAATCCCAATCGGTTTTGTTCTTTCTGGATGGTGTGAATGACCACTAGGTAGCTGCTACACGTTTAGAAATTTAGACAAAACCAGCATAATGGTCTCTTAATTTTTAATGGCAGTTCACCATAATTGGTTTCTTCAACTGAGCATCCACCTTCGCTCAAGTTTGAAACTGCCTTGACCGTAACGCTCCTAGATGCCCAGAAAACACATGCCAAAGGTTCTGTACAGCAGTGGTTGTCTGTAACGATGACAGTATCGTGGTTTTTGTGTCATTTAGAGGACTTCCCACTTAAGCCTTCCATGAGAATGGATTATGATGTTAAAAAAAGCGCTGCATGCAAAAAGAGAAGTGAAGGAAAGCAAGGTAAGAAAAAGCTTTTTGTGAACTGCTCCCAACTCACAGTGACTTGGCAGATGATGGTCTCTTCACATCTGGCCACTTTCGACGCTGAAACTGCCTAATTTTCAAGCAGCAAAAGGAGACAAAAGTTAACCATCACCAAGAAAACCACCAGCACTACAGTCTGAAAGATGAGGAAGGAGAAGAGTGGAGCCTGAACTTTGACTACAAAGATTAGAACATGCTGTAACATTGAAACAGAAATAGCTCCAGTATTTCAGGGAAGGGTCTTGCAAACGCCATTCCAGGCACGTGTGGACACACATGGTTCCCAATCCCATACTCCCAACTCCTTTAGCATGAAGGTAGTGCTTAAGAATAATAATTGAACTATATTTTAAATGTACCTGTACTGCTCGTAGCTTCCATCTTTAAGTCCTAGATGAGGAAAAATTAACAATGTTAGTAACCACTGCCTGCAACATAACAAGGCATCAGGTTAGGCACGACTTAAAAAAAGACCCAAGAATAGTAACAGATTAACGCGTGTTGCCATACATGTTAACTGGAGCTCTCATTTTCGTGTTCAATCCCTCATGCCAGGTAAAACAGGCTGTCAGGTGGGATGGATATCTGAAACTTTTCTGTAAGCGTCCTTCAGTGGTGTATTTAAATGCCCAAACCTGCCCATTTCAAGATGTACAGCTCTGTGGGAGGCATGTACTAAATAAGACCCAGAACGGTATTTTGGGCTTTGGCGGACTCGGGTTGATAACGGTATTTTTGGAGCAGGGGTCTTAAAGCTCTAAAGGTTATACATTTTTAAAAATAGCATTTCTTATGTCAACTTAATTGTACTAAGGGGTATAAGAAATGCAATTTAAAAAGAAGAAATACAAGTGACTGTACCTTTTGGTTTACTGTCATCATTAAACATAAAAAATAAAAATAAATCACAAGCACTATAAAAACCAGATCCATTGAGTAGACCCGGAGAAAATTTAAGGGATAAGAAATCATGAAGCTAGTCTAGAACAAGAGTAGAGACCCGTTTTGCTTTTTGGAAATTAAATCCATAGTTACAAGAGCACCTCTTTTGGTAGCATAATGCAGCCCTTCTTAGATGTGCTGTTATTTCACAACTACCTTGCAGTACACAGGTAGGGGAGAACTGATCAGCTCGAGCACTAGCACCCTTTTTGAAGGCGAAGCTATTTTTAAGCCAGTTCAGCACCAGGCTGCATGGACTGCACTAAAAGAAGCGTTTCTAAAAATCATGCCTCCAGTTGGAATGCTGAAACTCAACTGCCAAACGGGCTGCCCAGAGAGGCTGTGCCGCCTCCATCCTTGGAGGTTTTTGAGTTGGGACTGGCTAAAACCCTGAGTAACCTGGTCGGACCTCACAGCTGACCCTGCCTCGAGCAGAAGTCTGGACGAGATGAACCCCTGAAGTACAACTCAAGGTGGAAGGGACTACCAGTCTACGAGCTCCGAAGTGGCTGTTAGGGTATTCTTTCCTTCTTTCACCAGATTTGTTCCTTCCTCAGCTCCTTCCCCTGCATCTCAGCAGCACTCCTCACTACACTATTTAAATATCGGTCTTCATTTAAGTAACGTTACATAACACAAACTGAACAAATACAAAAACTTGAGCATGCAGCCATCAGTCTGGGCAGGGCCTTACCAGTATAAATAAATACCAAAATCCTTTTGACTGATACAAGTTTCATAATGGTAAGCGAGAGCCCCGTCTGCTCTGGGGAGTTTCTGAGCGCAATAGGAGAGGCACTTACCCAGATCCATGTTCCTAGTTCTGGGGTTGCATTGTTTATACCCTTTGCAGCTTCTTAGTTCCATGAGCTGGACGTGCAGCTGATTGAGAACGTCCCTATCTAGCGTATTCACTGCGTTAATTAGCTGCAATAAACAGGGGTCTTGTTAGTAACTATTGCTCTGTAGTCTGGTAACTTCCGTATATGGAATACATGCGGGGTTTTTGTAACAGGAAAGAAGCCGAGTCGTACTACGTTGAATGATTTAGGCCGTATCTACATCCCGCACCAGTACTGCGCTATTTCAGTTTATCATCAGTAAGGAACAAGGATGTATTTCTAGATCAGGTACCTGATATGGATCGGTATTGAGATCAAAATACTCCAAAAATCCAGTAGCAAATTCACAAAACAGGAAGTTGTGGGTCTCGTTGATTGTCCTCAAACACCAGTACGTGTTGTTGTTGGCACTGGTACAGGCACAGAACGGGCCCACTGCAAATTGAACAGTTACAGAGACATAAGCTCCCCACTGCTGTCTTCGGCACTCTGTTACTTTCTGTTTGTGGTATTACTTCATTCACAGACTCCTGAGCTCTAAGGCAGCAAATGCCTTCCAGCATCAGCTGCTTGTTCTGTGCGTACCTAACCCACGCGACATGGCCAATTTAAGCAACATCTTGGCTAGTCACTTTCCCCGTCTCCTCTGGTTGGGAAACGCTGCGGAGGGTGAGATGCTGCGCATAATTGTACTGTACGCAATAGCTGTAGGTTTTTATTTGCAGCTGGTTTTGTTTTCAACTCCCTTGTCTTTTGCATGAGGATAATGCCCACACTGAAACAGAGGTTATTTAGTATGAAGGCTGCGTAGCTTTGGCTACGTAACTAATGGTACCGGTAACTTTTAGTAACCCAGAATCCCAGCCCAGCCTACCTACTGCTTAGTTTAAAGCATCCTTACGTGTCCACAGGGGAGCGGTTTGCCAGTGCTGGTTGTCGTGGGTGAAGCAGGTCAGACCGGGCATGCTGCACGTGTCGTTATTTTTTATTCTCTTAAGCAGCTTGCGCAGTTTCTTCTTTCGCCTTTGCTCTCGAAGCAGCCACAGCCTGTCTTTCTCCTGTAGGGCTTTCCTGCACACATGAAACATTAGGGTCATGCAGACTCTGTTATACTTGGACACACCTAAAAAAAAATGAAGCAGCTAAATAAAATAAGCTGCTTTGAGGGAAAGAAATAACCAGTACTTTTAAATTAAATGGCTTCTCTTCCAAATGTCTCTGGACATAACTCTTTGCTATTCAATGTCACTGAAAAAAATAAATGAAGGCAAAGGGTTTTACAGGCTTGGCTGAAGTCTGGGACATGACGTTTCCCAAACCAGGAGCCTTATCTCAAATTTACAAGCATTTCAACATGGGCTTAGCTCCTTGCCCAGGTGTCTGTGTGTTTATTCTTTTTAATACAGGATAAATGAAATACTGCTACTTATATTAGTTTGTAACGGGTGTGCATGGACCAAACGTTAACATCTTTGCATTTCCTCTTTCAAAGGAACCGGCCTTCACTTACTTGAAAGGATGAAGACTAGATCCCTTGTGCCTCAGTTTGCTTTTGTGTTTTGAATGGTAACTGCAAGATACAAGCAGCATCGTTAATGAACACCAGAAGGCAATTGCTCCTGGTCATACCCCACTTCCATACTGGATCTGAAGCAGATTTAACCCAGTGTCACTCCTCCCTTCCATCCATTCATATACATGGTGAACACAAAGCAGCCTTGCTAGACTGGGTCAGGCACTTGCGAGCCTTGTTGTGCCTCTCTTTCCTCGGCTCGTTTGTGCACAGTGACATCTGGTGCTCCAACACTGCACTGCAACAGGTACCCACAGATTATTCCAGCTACAGTTTTCAGTGTCGGTTGTCACTGGTTTGTGCTGCCCGACACAGCACATACAAAATCAATAGACTAAATATTCACTCGTTTGGTCAGATGACAAGCATATACCACCTTCCTGTCATCTTCCTTCTGAATGAAAGAATTTAAGTTCCAGCTGTACTTTGTAGGGTTGGTTTTTTCCCTCCATTGTTACTCGCCAGAAGTTCCAGAAAAGCTTTGAACAGGATGCACGGAACTGTCCCAGCACTAGGCGTGTCTAATATGTTCTGGGATATGGAGGGTGTAAGCAGACTTCCGCATTCTGGCTGGGTGGCTCTACTGTTCTGGCTCTGACTCCAGAAACTCCTACAAGATTTTCCAGAAATTTCCCTTCTGTGCAGTTTGCAAAGTTAAAAAAAAAGACAAAACAGCCTCAGCCAACGGCCATATTTTATAACTGACAGAGTTACTACCCACACAAATCGGCAAAGACAAACTAACTTCAATATATGTTACTTTTTAAGCAGTACTTGAGAATTAAGTCAGACTGAAATTCCCTTCAAAACAGAACAAATTACTAATGCTACTGGGACCTTTAATAAATTTAATCCTTATAGCAAATTAACAAAATAAAATTATTAAAGAACTATCCATCTTCAGTCAATTTTTTTATCTTGTGCAGACACAGAGTATTTAATGAACTAATCCTAAATGCTAAATCCTAAATCCTAATTCAATGCAATTCTGCAAACACTTATGCATATATAACTCAGATGATTAACTTCATTGATTTCCATGGGATTATTCATCTGAATAACGCTATGGACAAATAGAAGTGCTTCCAATCTTGGGCTGAAAAACATAACATTCATTACATTTACTATAAAAAACTCACTAATAAAAATAACTTAATTGTTACAATCTATATTAAACGAACTCAGTTGTTACCATCAGTTGAAAGCAGTGGATTATAAAACAATATAAACTTTGGGGGATTTGCCATTTAGAATGATACGAATTCATTTTCAACCCTTTTTGCCGTGAGTTCCACGTATGGGCTGACATAACCCAAGAAACTGATGTTCTCGGTATTCCAGTCACCTGTTGCTGGAGCTGCGTTGCAGAATCCACATGGGCCGCGACGACTCCGTACCTCATGTCTGTAGAGTGTATTGTGCCTCCAAGGATTTAAGTGTTATGCTCAAAAACTCCTTCTGTTATACCAACGGCACAGAGAAGTATCCTCCATACCCCCTCATAAACGCTACTTAGTTAAAGCTGCTTCAGCCACCGATAATACAGCATGGCTGCCTTGTGGTTCTGGGCACCTTCAAGTACAGCTTTTTTTGTGACACCTGTCCCGCCGCTGCCGCTGCTGCACTCCTGGTGACACCTGGCTCAAGCAGCCTCAGAGGTGCTCTGTGATCACTATGATCAGGAGCAGCTGCTCCTGGTTTCTTTCTGAACAGCTTTCTCCGGGCAAATTCTGTCTGGGTTAACATTTGATTCTGAAAGATTTTCTGCTGTGCTTATTTGCAGAGCAAGAGCTTGCTTGCTCCCGAGAAGGATTCGGGTGTGCTTGAACCCTCTTTGCGTGCAACTGGTGGGCATTTTGCAAATATTTGCTATATGAGAAATGGGCCATGCAGAGCCTTAATGCACAATCACTACTTCAGCATTGCCTGTTGCACTTAAAATTCACAAATCATCTGCACTAGGGAATACGAAGATCTGCCGCACTAAGTCAGTGGTGGTTACACAAATACGGTTACTCTGCACCACCTGTTAAATTGCTGCTTCTCCCACCTCACGTAACTGTGAAATATTGCAGTGATTGATCCAATGACCCAAGAGCTTCTAGTGAAACTCAAATGGAAGAGGGAAGTTCACGGTACGTGGAAAAAGGGACTGGCCACTTGGGAGGATTACAGGAATGCTGTCAGGGTTTGCAGAGAAGCGACAAGGAAGGCCAAGGCCCACTTGGAGTTAAATCTGGTGAGGGATGTCCAGGATAACAGGAAGGGCTTCTTTAAATACCTCAGCAGTAAAAGGAAGACTGGGGATACAGTGGGCCCGCTGCTGAACGAGG
>VZTV01013785.1:14780-34031 GCA_013400875.1 Anhinga rufa | reverse complement strand
AAGGTAAAAATTATTTCTCTCACGTAGGTAAGGAGAAGATGAAAAAGTAAGAGATAATTGGAAACTAGACATATTTGCTGGGGTCCTCACTTTGATTTTTCCCTCAGTAGATGACTGGTTAAGATGGAATATGCATTTTTAGTGGATCATGGCTGTATTCAGGACACTGAGCAATAGTCAGTTCCCAAGACTTTGTGAACTGTCTGAAATATTCCAGAATTTAGATCTCCACCTTCCAGGTTAAAGACAGTTTTGGAGTGATATTTTACCCTGGATTTTTTAATAACTTAGGAGAGTAATTGTCCTCCATGCCTTTCATTCAGGACATAAGATCTTTTCCATTTTCTTTTCCCAAGACATAACCCTGAGAATACATTTATTTTTCATAGGAGTCAACAGCAATATACTCATCAACAATTTTTTCTCTTCTGTGGGAAGCTCAGTTAGATAAGGTGTAGTAGAGGTGGAGTGTGTTTTCCGTGCTCCCCATGGAGAAAAAAAAGAGGGGGTGGAGGCAAGAGTCCCAGCACTGAGGACAAGGGCTGTTGAAGGTAAGGGATGTTTTCAGCTGTGTGATTTAATAGGGATGTGCCTTCATTCACATGTCCTCACACAGGCCAGGGGCCCTGGAGGATGCAATCTGACAGAGCTGCTTTCTCCCTTCTGAAGCCACCATTTTTTGTTATTGCTAGCCAAATCTGTTCACTTGGCAAGACAGGTACCAAAGAGAGATATCTCAGCTTCAGGGAGCCTTATCTATGGTTCTGTCTTTCTTCAAGGATCCTAGGCCCTGCTGTAGGTTTGATTTGACATTCCAATGTGTTAAGCCTTACAGTTACAGATATCCATCTTCCTTGAAGCTGTACTCTTTGCATAGGCTAGTGCTGCTATGGAGGAGGTTGCCCACAGTCCCTGTGGTAGGAGAACATAAGAGCTGAAGTTTTGCCTGGCACCACTAGTTCAACTCTTCCTGATGGCAAGTGCCTTCACTATAGCAAAGTCTCCAGGAGTAATATCTGGTGGATCTGGTGTTGTAAGTATAGGAGATTTCCATAGGAAATAAGAGATCTCCTGCTATCTGGGATGAATGATTTTTTTTTACAGTAAAAATAATTCAGAAGTGTAGCACCATGGTCTTAGTAGAGTACAATTCTAATATGTTGAACCCAACTGATAACAGACCATAAGTCAAAAAACATGTGGAAGAGAGCAACATGAAGTATATTCTGTGCATATATAAAATTAAACTTGTTTTTTCATGAAAAATATTGAACTATAAAGTAATGAACTGTGATCACTGCATGATTAGACCAGTCTCCACAACTTTTCCAGGTTAAATACAAGTGCAAAATAGTGAATAGCCTTGTCTTCAAAGCAAACAGTTCAGTATATATCTGCAGTTAAGTTAAAATATACCTTGGTGCCACAGGGATTGGAAATCAGTTGGATTGACTTCTGTTCCCTCCATATCTTCTCTCTGTATTGTTATACTGGCTTATTATTTTTCATTTTACTCTAATCTCCCATTCCAAAGAAAAAGCATTTGAAACAAATTGATAGAATACTTCTAAATGAACAGAAGCCTTTAACCAGTCAGATGACATGAAAATTAAGGAAATGCTGGAAACACAATGCCAAGAGATAAATAACAAAATTGTTTTTGAATATTGAGTTACTTCCCTGTATTCCAAATGGAAACACAGATACAGTGATTAATTGTCCAAACAAAGCCAACGAAACACTACGTCTTCTGCTTATTTTTATCATGTCGGATCACATTTTCATTTCTGGAGCTGTTTATTCTCAAATGCATACCACTAGAGGGTGCTCAGATAGCAGTATTACTGGGAATTCATAAATCATTTCTGGGATTTGGGGCTTTTATGCAGCTAGTTATGGCTTTAATTCTCATCTTCCTACTTGCTCTGGCTGGTTTGTTTGCTTGTTTGTTTTCCCTCTGTCCCTTTAGAGCTTCTGCAAGCTGAGAGACTCTTGCTGAATGAGTTAGTAGTTGATCATCTGTTGTTATTTTAATGGCATTCGTCAGCACAGCACAAATAGTCTTACTGCGTTGCTCCTCAGATGATGGCCAAACATGACTTACCACACTGCAAACATGAAACCAGCATTAAACAGTAGCTTCCAAGTGATTAAAATACATATGGTAGAATCTAGGAATACAGGACTGTTTCAGGGTAAGCAAACCTGTAGTACTTGGTTCACTCCCTCCTCTCTCCCTTCCCAAAACTAAGCGTATTTGTGTTCTCCAGACATACCAACCTCCATTTCCCGTGCAAGGAGACATTCTATGTCCTAAAACTACTCGCTCTGTCACCCATACTAAAAAGCCTAAGCAAATATACAGAACTTGCATAAGTCTTATGCATGATGAGTGTTGCAACTCTTCCAGTAAGTACATTTCACTGTGCAATGTAATATCACCATCCCATGTTAAAAAACCTCCACCAGGTGGGAACATTTGTGGTGACTCTAAAGACGTTGCATGTAGACTGTTTATACACTCTCCAAGGGCAAGGAGAAGAAATTTTCTGTAGTCAGGAGAGCTGAATAGCTAGCAACCAGCCTTGTAGCTGAAGTAGGCTTTAGCAGTAATTAATTAATCTGTGGAACACCACATACCTACACAGTGCCAGCAAAACTCAAACAATATTACATTTTTCTGTTTCTGCTCCAGTCTACAACATAGGTCGAGACATGGCAAAGAACAATTATTTTGTTAAAGGTAGGTTTGAGAGATTATAGCTGAAAAAAATCAAGAACACCTTTTAGGGGATTGCTGGAATGAATGGATTGCAAGAAAAGAGAACACCAGATGAACAAGAAGAAACACATGTGTGACTGTAGGCCATTCTCAATGTTCAGAGATGGGTGGGAAAAAGGAGATAAAGTCTCTGCAAAGAAAGACGTCAGGAAAAATGTCTGACCACCCTGTGGAAACAGAACTGAGTGCCTTTGCAGTGTACAGCTCTATAGGCATGGCGTGGATTAAATTGCTCCAGAGTAAACCACAATTTTTACTTACTTGGGCTAAGAATATAATCTTTCAGGGACAAAGACAAGGAGTTTTCTTAGAGTTTCAGTGAAGTCACTCTCTTTGATGCCGGACTGTACCTCCAATCCTTTTCTCCATTGCCTCTCTGTAGAACAGGGTATTACACTTCTTCAGGGAGGTTTTGTTGACATTCTGCTGAAGGAAGTGTATCTGTATAATGGTGGTCTTATTAACTACTAGTTGATGCTAAACTACTTATAGAAAGGATGATGAGAAGGCAGTCTATCTGCCTTCAGTATTTCCTATCAGACTCATTTCAGAGCCATGTGAGTAAAGGAGCAGCAGTAGCTGTAGATGATGACCTCGTAATGGACAAATGAACAGGAGTGTCATATGAACGCTGTTAGATTAACTTCAGATTGATCATCCTGCTGCTGGTCACAGAGAAGAAGAGGCAGAACTGCTTTGGGATAGTTTTGCTCCCTTGGTTGTATTTGATCATTCCTTGTTTCCAATTGTCTTTCCTGTATGTAGAATCGTACTTCTGGTTGTGCTCAGGCAACCGAGCAATCCCGATTGCCCTGTGAGTGAATGGTCACTGTCACTATCTACTCTTCCATCAGTATCGGGGACTCAGGTTGATGGAGGACATGACCAGCCTTTAAAAAACTAATTTGATGGAAAGAAGAGAAAGAATAAGCCAGAGACCTGTTTTAAGGGGTCACCATTTAATTACAGGAAAATTAAGTAGAGAAAGCAAATAGCATAGTCTGCAATCTTGGAGGTGAGAGAAGGATGGTGAGAGAAAGCGGTAGTTTGAAAACCAGTTACTGCTGAGGAAGGGTTTTTTTGAATGGAATACCAAGGTGTATCCCTGTAGGCAGGTGGGGGAAAAGGGCAAAAACTGTTAGAGGGAAACTGCTTAAAGAGAGAAGAGGAAAAATATACAAGAGAAGGGAGAAGTAATGGGATTAATTTGGAAGATGGAAGGGAAACTGAGGCAGGCTAGTCTCTGCAAAAATACATCTCTTTTTTAATGAAAATTAACTGGCACTGTCATAAGTCTAAGGCGGCATGATTTTTTCCTGGAGTTTGTTTCCTTCTTTAGCTGAAGTTGTGGTGTTCATTATTATCTGAAATTACCCACTACGGAAAAATAATCACTCTCATACAATGTACTGAGAAACCCATTAAGTCACTTTAAAGGTCAGATTTTAAATGGATTTGAACTTGGTTTATTGATAGGAACCTGGAAACATTGCACCCAGTGATTTCTGACTGCAAATAAAAAATATATTACCTACCTAACTTGTGGGTGAAAATGGTCTGGGTCAGCAAAGAAGTTGCAAATAGCTGTATATTGTTGCAGTGGTCTTGAACTCTAGATTACAATGGAGAATGAAAAAGCCTGTTTTTTGACATTTGGAGTTCATTACATTTACTAGAAGGTGTTTTCCAAAAGTTGGTATGACTGCCCTTTGACAGGGCAGTCAGAAAAGAGTTGGGGAGGAGTCATAGCTTTCATACCCTTTGTCCTTACATTAGAAGCCTTCACTCAACTGAGTAGTGGCTTTGTCTTTGTGACTTCTGTCAGGAGTGCTTTGCTTTGGAGATCTCACAGTCTGTGCAAGTGGAATATGTATGAAATATATATGGAAAGCATATAACCTTTCCAACCTAAGGGGCCTGTGAGCAGATCAGTCAGTCTGCCTCTCCTAAAGGAGGACATGCAACTGCTGTAACCAGAGCAGCCAATAGAGCCCAGGGTGCTCTGCCATCTTTCCAAGACAGAAGCAGATATATACCTCTACTACACAACTATGTAGAGCATGTACAGCAACCTAGCACAATGGCAAATAAGGAAGCAAGGTAGGTAGGAGCTGGTTGCCACCACTCCAGCAATTCATCCACACCCCTGTGGAGTCTGAAGGCTGAATGAGCTGCAGGCTGCAACCAGCCTCGGAGCCCTTGGCTTGGCACAATGGACATCACATTGGATATCACGTTGGATGTCACGTTGCCACTTTGTGAGTAAAACTGTTGGTATGCAGCTGTTCATTGATCCGCAGCCCCCAGGTTTATGAATTTCAGGCTGCCTCCTGGAGGGAGGGACTGAGGTGCTGTGCGTGGGATGACTGTGCCTCTTTGTTGCTGCACTTCCAGCATTGTGCCTTGAACCCCGTGCAGCCTTTTATACTCTCATTTTCCCTGTGCAAAAGACTTCTCTGCCCTTTGTACAGATACAATTTTAACAACCTTGCTTCCACAGATGAGAAGAGAGACTAAGCTGTAGTGAAGACTCTTGGATGCTTCTTGGAGGGCAACACAAGTCATCTTCATTGCTTGTGGAAATGAGCAGATTGCAGCTGTTGTGCCTCATACAGGGCTGTGCAGCTCAGAGAAAAATGTGCAGTTCTGCCACCATGTCCCTTCAGGAACTGGTATGGTTTATTTTGATTTTTTTTTAAGTGCTGCTGCTTTTCTATTCCTGCTCTGGAAATAGTTTTTATCCAAGCCTTCCATAACTACAGCTAACTTTGTAAATGTCATGAGACAAGCCTAGGTATTATAATAAAGAATACACAATTTTATTGTGACACAATGTAGAACAGTGATTTTCTTTCTGTCAACTGCTAGATCTAGCAGATTTCACTACAAGGTTTTCTAAAATTAAATTGCTCTAGTCATTCCTAATATTACTCTTTCTTGTATATGCTTACACTAATGCATCCATGTGTATAACAGAAAGCAAAAGGGCCAAGAAGAGGGTCAAACTATCTAAACTGAGGCTGTTTGTAGATAGCCATGACTTGCAGATCTGAACACCAATAATTTGGTGCAATGGCTCTGGGTTAGACACTGCAGCATGCAAAGAAAAGGATTCTTCTGCTGCATCTGTCTCCTTAGTTGTTCAGGAGTGATTGTGTTTGTGCAGGTTCATTGCATTATTGCAAAGAGAAAAAAATCAGATTTTTTTAATACGATAAGCTGGGTAGTAGTTTCTCAGAGCTGCAACATTGGAGAGGTTTCGAATGCACCTGTTAAAATATTTGTAGTCTAGCAGGTGCAGAAGCATCCATTTGTAAACATCATATTAACACATGTTTTGCATAGGCATATTGTCTTTTGTCCCATAACCCCAATGAGCTTTACAAATGTTAATGACTCGTGAAGTTTGTATTTGTCATAGCTGCCTTGGCATGAGCCCTGTGCCTGTCCATCCATGCATGGGTGTCACACAAGTATGCAGTCTGTGATGTATTCATCTTTGACAAAGGATGCTTACAACATAGTCCTCCTGTGGAGTGCTCTAAAATAGTGGAATTGATGTTTGTGTGTTTGAAGCGTTACCCTGAGAGTTTACAGGTACAAAATGATTCATGTTGCTTCCTTCTTTTATGCCTCGGCCAAGAGAATCATAGAATTATAGAATGCTTTGTGTTGGAAGGGACCTTTAGAGGTCATCTAGTCCAACCCCCGTTTCTAAGAGCCCTGTCTAACCTGACCTTGAATGTTTCTGGGATGGGACCTCCACTACCTCTCTGGGCAACACGTTCCACAGCTTCACCACCCTCACTGTAAAATATTTCTTCCTCATATCCTGTCTAAATCTATCCTCTTTTAGTGTAAAACCATTACCTCTTGTCCTGTCACAACAGGTCTTGCTAAAGAGATTGTCCCCATCTTTCCTGTAGTTCCCCTTTAAGTACTGGAAGGCAGCAGTAAGGTCTCCCAGAGCCTTTTCTTCTCTGGGCTGAACAACCCCAACTCTCTCAGCCTGTCCTCGTAGAAGAGGTGCTTCATTCTTCTGATTATTTTTGTGGCCTCCTCTGGACCCGCTCCAACAGGTCCTGTGTTGAGGGCTCCAGAGCTGGACGCAGCACTGCAGGTGGGGTCTCACCAGAGCAGAGCAGAGGGGCAGAATCCCCTCCCTCACCCTGCTGGCCACGCTGCTTTTGATGCAGCCCAGGATACAGTTGGCTTTCTGGGCTGCAAGCGCACATTGTTAGCTCATGTCCAGCTTTTCGCTCACCAGTACCCCCAAGTCCTTCTCTGCAGGGCTGCTCTCAATCTCTTCATCCCCCCAGCCTGTATTGATACCGGGGGTTGCCCTGACCCAGGTGCAGGACCTTGCACTTGGCCTTGTTGAACCTCATGAGTTTCTCACAGGCCCACCTCTCCAGCTTGTCCAGGATCCCTCTGGATGACATCCCGTCCCTCAGGTGTGTCAACTGCACCTCTCAGCTTACTGTCATCTGCAAACTTGCTGAGGGTGCACTTGATCCCACTGTCTATGTTGTTGATGAAGATATTAAATAGCACTGGTCCCAGTACGGACCCCTGAGGGACACCACTTGTCACAAGTCTCCATCTGGACATCAAGCCATTCACCACTACCCTCTGGATGCGACCATCCAACCAAGTCCTTATCCACCAAACAGTCCACCCATCAAATCCATATCTCACCAGTTTAGAGAGAAGGATGCTGTGGGGGACCGTGTCAAAGGCCTTACAGAACTCCAGACAGATGACATCTGTAGCTCTTCCCTTGTGCACTGATGCGGTCACTCCATCATAGAAGGCCACTAGGTTGGTCACGCAGGACTTGCCCTTGGTGAAGCCATGCTGGCTGCCTTGAATCACCTCCCTGTTCTCCATGTGCTTTAGCATAGCTTCTAGGAGGATCTCTTCCATGATCTTCCCAGGCACAGAGGTGAGGGTGACAGGTGGGTTGTTTCCCAGGAGGTCCCTTCTACCCTTTTTAAAGATGGGCACAATGTTTCCCTTCTTCCAGTCCCCAGGGACTTCACCTGACTGCCATGACTTTTCAAATATTATCAAAAATGCCTTGGCAACTACATCAGCCAATTCCCTTAGGACTCTGGAATGCATCTCATCAGGTCCCATAGGCTTGTGTATGTTCAGGTGATCACAAACCTGATCTTCCCTTACAGTGGGAGGGGCTCTACCCCCCTGGTTGCCCATCTTGTGGTCCAGTAACAGGGTTCTGCAAAGTATTGTAGCTCTTGAAAGTCATGCTCCTGTCTTTCCAGAGGGAAGATATCTTCAGTGTATCTCCAGTAAGTACACAGTCTGCCAAATTGAGTAGAAGAGGAATTTCCCTGTGACGGCTAAGATGCATACTCCTAATACTATTCTGTAGCAAAATTTATGTCAGTGGATACGCAGCAAATCCCCAATTCTATTAGTTAGTGTTTGTTTGTGGGAGACAGTAAAAAGGGTAGAGAACTTTGCTTGAGCTAGAGATTTTTATTTCACACTGCTTTTAACATCAGTTTGCACTGCAATGCCTTATTTTTTGAAGACAGAGCAGTACAAGTCAGGAATTACAGGGTTCCTTAAAACTGTTTTCCAATTAAAGAATGCCTCCTTCATCTGGTTTTATCAGTGGCACAGTTTCTTCCAGAGTCACAAGAGGACAATATGATCCACCAAAGCCTTGGGTTGCCTAATGACAAGAGGTCCAGACAATGTCTTCATGTGAACTTCACTGACAAAAGGACCTGCCCTTAGGTGTCCTAAATATACTCAAGGGAGAGAAACTCTCGTCTGAAATATGTGGTGAGGTGTATGTTCCATGTTCTAGATACAAATGGCCTAGTGCTGCTTAATTCTGCTAGACTAGCTCCTTGAATTCAGTGTTTCAGTATCTTTAGTTCTTCTTCACAGTGTGGCATAGTGTTATCTTCTGATTTGTGGTAAGTCTAGACAGAAGTGATATCCCTCATGAGTGTTTGATTCGTGTCATGTTTGTGGCTTTCTGGCTTGTAGTTTACAAGTTTTCCTGTGTTATTTTTATATCTACTTCATAAAAGCATAAAAGAGTCCAATCAGAATATCGGTTGAGGACTCATTTAACAATAAATTGATTGTCTACCAACCAAATGAACCACTCCAAGGCAAAACAAGAAGCTACTGTACATATCAACTGATGCAATTTATTATGGCATTGACTGCATACAAAGATTACACCATAAAACGATAACGATTAACAATTAAATAATTAACATACTCCGAGGCCTATAGGTAACAAAGGGATTAATGAAGGACCCTGAGCCTTTTACTCATGCAAGCAGTCTCAGCAAAGTCAAAGGCTATCAGGACTATCTGAAGCCGGCTGGAAACTCTTTGAACTGAGACCTCTCACTCTTAAGTGACCAGTGACCATTTTGTGCCACTGCCTTTTTTCTGCAGGCCAGGCTCAAGAATTGGGACTGGAATTGACTCAACATTTTTGTTGTGTTTTTTTTTTTTTTTGTCAACAAGTCCATGGAGATGTGTGGCAGTGTGGGACAGAATTAGCCCTTCATTTCCCTGAAGGCTCTTGTGACAGTATCAAGCAGGGGAAGAGCTTAGAAATACGATGTGCATCGTTCATTCATTATTACTATTATTGAATGACACTTCCTCCTCTGAAGAATGGTTCTTTCTTAGCCAGTGACAAAAGCAATGCTTTTATGAGTACACATCACATGACAAATCTCCATCAAGCAGTGTCCTATTCACCCAGATGTGCTCTGCCAGAGAGTATTGTTAGATATCTATTTGCCTCAGCTTCTAATGTCAACCTTTAATGATTTTTTTTGTTTGTCCTTGTGATGACCTGAAAATGTGAGGAGAGATTAAACCCAAGCTAGTGTATAAAGACTGGTTTAAAAAAATAATGAAACTGTGTTGTGTGCTCCAATTTGGCTTGCAGTCTAACAAATCATGGCCTTTTCAGGATTAATATTCTAACCTACATGTTGTAGGTTATCTATGTTCAGAGATAAAAATCATTTGTTCATTTTAAGTGCAGCTAATTTTAGATTATTTCTTATCTATTGAGATCTAGCAACATGTTCAATGCTGGCCAAATATAAATGATAAAGAAAAAAACTCCTGTCTGAGTGGCAAAGACATCCTACTTCTGCCTACTGTGAGATCAGAGGAGGAAATTCTGACGGCAGAGAAATGAGTGAGGATGCCACTCATGGGGCTGAGTCTGTCTGCAAGACCGGGAATGCTTTATCATGTGCTTTGCTAATGCCAAACAAACAGTCGACTACAAACTTAATCTGTCCTCTGGAGTCTGCCTGAGCCTAAAAGGACCAAGCTCTGGTCCTTCCAGTTGGGGCAGGAAGGAATGTCTGGGCAAGCACACCTCAGCCCAACCACTGGCAGGTACCTAGAGTTTATCTCTTCATAAACTATATGTGAATGCTGTGAGCTGAAGCTACAGCCGGGCTGCAGCCAGCTAAGGAGGCAGAAATGGATTATGGACTTTGCTGTACCTAGACCTACTGGTCTGCCACTGGAGTTTGTCATTTGCTTCCATAGACTGGGGAATTCACCCAACAAAAGCAGTATCTGGGTCTTATCTGTAACACGTCTTGGATTCCCAGAATCCATAGAGTGGGCATTTTGCTTGCATAAGAAACTATTGCTGTCACAGTACAATTGAGGCACAGATGATGTACTCAGGGAAGTTCACTCGGGGATATGCAATCACCCACTTCCTTACTATTTGTATGATTGCAATAACATCTCAGGAATGGTCTCCTCACAGACAGGTTTGTGGATGAGAGGAATTTTAATGGCAGATTTATGCACAGCAGAGAAAATTGCAAAGGCCAAATGTTCAGAAAAGGCCAAATGTTCAGAAGCTAACTGGCTGTGTGCAAGAAAGAGCAAAGTGAACAGCATAGGAAAGAAACTAGGGACCTCCAAAGTGATAAAAATGTTGCAAATTACCTCCTTGATACTAACAGAAGAAAGTCCCAGGAAATGAGTATGAAAATGCAACCTGAAGGAGAGTTGAAGTCCGTATACCTTACCCACTAGGAGGCACAATGTTTGAATACTAGAATTTAAAGATGTTATTCAGGATGCTGGAGTGTACTTATGATGTTTTCAGAACACAGCAGAAGCAAATTAAGAATGATGAAATAGAGTAATAAAAAAAGAAATAAAAAGCTATAAAGTTCAAATGAAGGGCCTAATTCCAGCCCTATTAAAATATAAACAGACACATTCCCATTAAGTGGAAGTAGTATACTGAGTCTGAAGTGGGGTCCTTAGTGCATGCTAAAATCTACATGCATGAAAAACGTACTAAAAAAAGCAGACAATTTACTTTTTATTTTACTTCTACATCTAAAAGAAAAGTGGGCAGAATTGGCCTGTTTCCCCAAAAACAAAGACCAAATTACTTTTTATTTTATAAAGCGCCGCAGTTAGCGCCAGCAGTCTGGTCCCAAGTGACAGGTGAATAAAAAGTGAGTGGGTCTGTGCCTGTGCTGTTTGCTCAGGAAAAGCCTTGCTGACAGCACGGTTGCCGTAGGATGGTGCCCTCCTTTTTGGAGTGCATGCAGAATGTCGTCTGTCTTCAATATACAGTGTGGTTGCTAGCGATGGGGTTGAGCCTTCTGCGTTTCCTGTGTCAGCTTCTCAGTGCTTGCAAAGAATTGATGCTCTGGCTGGTCTCCGCATTCCTCTAGTGAGTATTCAAAGCCAAGTCAGTTCAAAGGGGATGGTGCAAGAAGAAATGCAGGGAAAGGCCTGTGTGGGAAGTGCAAAAAGTCTGTGTGGCTGTATCCAAAATTTAGCACTGTGGGCACTTCTGAGCCATTGTGTCCAGATTAAAACCTTACCCTGATTTTGATGCTGTGTCTGGGTGAGATCCTGCCCCCTTCTCATGGGTCTTTGTTGGAAAGATCCTGCACAGAAAGGCAGAATCAAGAGGCATGCTTTGATTAGTCCCTAATTTGTCTGCCTGGGGAAAGCAGGGTCCCAGAGCAGGCTGTCATGCTTGCTTGTCTGATAATCCTTTGAAATAACTGGGCAAAGCTGATCCTGAAGTTTGCAGTTAAAGCCTGGTTGATACCTGGCACTTGTGCAGAGGTTCTGAAGAGGAAAGGCTATACCTCCTCTGAGACCATACCAGGGCTGCAGTGCCAGGTATCCAAGAATGTGGCTGTGTGCAGCTGAGGTTGCAGCAAACCTCCCATCCACCTTATCTATGCAGGACCAAGACCTTTGAGAGAGTACCAAGGATGTGAACTCCCAGATGACAGCTCTTGCAGCTCTATGGCCACAAAAGGGGGGATGTTCTGACCTGCCACTGAGACATTTCAGTATATGCACTGTCTAGGGTTTCTGGGGAGCTCAAGAAGGATTCTGTTTGCTGACTGTGTATCTTCTCCCCTGGAAGTAGGACAGCTCTTCACAGTCCCTAGCCTCAATCTGATATAACTTGCTGACCCATACTGGTTCTGCTTCTTCCTTCTAGAACTGATTTTCTGCACAGGTTCAGTGCTTTGGGTTTATTTTGTGTAGTCAACTGTAGTTTTGTGGGTTTTTGGCTTGGCAGCTGCTGTGACTTGAGCACTGCTTGTCCCACAGCTCCCTGTCATCTTTAACATTGCTCTACTTTTGTGACATTCATGTGCTCTCCACTGTGTGCAAGCCTTTGGCTTTTTTGGGTAGCACTTGATTTTTATTGTGTTTGCTGGGTATCTTGTACAGCTCCCTTATTGAGACCTTGGGTACCACTATAGAGCAATGACAGTACTGACAACATTAATGAACTCCCAAGAAATAGCACTACTCCAAAAGGAAAAACAGCAATAAGCTGTTCTTAAACCATGAAGGACAGAGCAACAAAGTGAGGGAGTCAAGTCCAGTCAAGCCCAAAGATGTCATTCCCAAGATCACGCATTCCACTTACCTGGTACTTGCTGCAAACTAGAGTGAAAGATGAAAATAGGCTGTCTGAAGTGTGTCTCTGGTCCCACCCCTGGCAGTTGAGATTTGCTCCAGATCAGGATCACGCTGCCCTCTCTCAACCCCAGGCAGTTTGTCTCCCCCTCTCCTCGGCTGTGAGGCTGGATTTTACCCGAGGATCCCAAAAAGCACCAGCAATGAGCTATCTGCTCGATGGCTGGATTTACCACTCTCTCCAGGGGATATAAGGGTTTGCCGTTTTCCAAAGACGGTGCAACTCTCAGCATACTGAACCAAGCCGGGCTCACAGCGCTTAGTTCACCTTAACTTTCTCCGAGCGGTTTTCCCCATTACTAAATGTTACCGGTCAGGGCAGAACATGATCTGCGGGAGGCACAGGCCGGGGAGAGGCCGGCGGGCCGGGACGGCTCGGGGAAGCCGGTGTGGAGCCCCGGAGGTGAAACTCATTTTGCTGGAGCGGTTCCATCCCGGCGGGGGAGCGGCGGGGGCCGGCCTGGCCCCGCGGGAGGCACCGGCACCGGCACCGGCACCGGCGGCGGGGCCCGCCCCGCTCACCTGGGCAGCCGCGCCGGAGCGCCGGTCCCGCTCCCTTCCGCTCCTCGGAGGATGAACGGGCCGGGGAGGAAGGTAAGGGGAGGCCGGGAGGGCCGGGGCAGCGGGCAGCGCGGCGGTCCCGAGGGGCTGTTCCCCGCCCCGCCGCGGGGCGCAGCGGCGCCGGGTGCTGACACCCTCCGGGTGAGCCCCCGCTCCGGGCGGGAACCCGGGGGCTGGTGGAGGCGTGTCAGACCCCGCTCAACGCAGCCAGGCTCGCCGGGAGCTGGGGTCGGCAGTGCCCGGTGCGCAGAGCCAAAGGCTTCCTGTGAACGCAGCGACCACCCGAGAGGGGTTTGCTGTGCAGATATTCTTCCCGCAGAAGAATAAATCAGGGGAGAAGGGTTGTGTTATCAAAGTGATAACGAGCAAAGAACGAGCTTCTTGTGAGGAAACGACCACTAAAGTCTTGCTGGGGGTCTTTTCAGTGCTTGTAGGAGAACTGCAGTTGCTTTTCTTAACTTTGAGTGCTCTGAAGTACTTGATTCAATCCTACTCAAAGGCAAACCAAAGGCTTTGGTGGAGAGCAGAAGTCTAAGCCTTTTAAATGTCATGTGATCACTGTTGTCCTGGAAAATTTGCTTATAACTAGAAGTATCTGGCCAACGTTCTGCCAAAGGTTGAGCTCCTCAGGGGGAGTAATGCTAACCCGTAATGCTGCTGCTAGAGGCTGAAGCCTGTAGCTGCTATGTATCTCTATACTTCCTCTTCAAAGCAGTGTAATAAAGGGTTGCCATGTTCCTCAAGATGCTGATACAAAGGACAGTGCCAAATTGGCCCATTATAGGGAAAATGACTCTACAGGTGTCTGTCCCCGGGAGGAAATCTGCATCCCTGGGGCAGCTCATCACCTGTCAGCAGTGGAGCAAAAGCCCAGGACTGCATTTTCTCCTGCCCCTGGGGAGAGAGAAACAGCCACAGACAGAGGAGGGCAGGAACCACAGCTCTTCCTTGCTCACACGCAAAGGGGTGGAGAAGGTAGGGAGTGGAGGAAGGCCCCTGCCCCTCTCTGCATCCTCAGCACAATTTATGCCTCCCGGCATTTACAGCAGCACAGACTACCAGCAGAAAGGGAACCAGACTTGAGTTCCCTCTTCAGCTCTTCTCCCTTCAGTGAGTTTGGAAACAGGCTTCTCTGTGACTCAGTTTCCCCACTTGCAAAATATCCATAGGGCAAAGTATTTTATGAAGTCCTGGAGAAAACTGAGATAGCTGGCATTGTCCAAGCAAGTCAAAATCTGGCTGTAAAAGAAGGCCAAAGTCAGGTTTTACAGTGTGATTAACAAGCAATCTCAGAGCATTCCATCTGAGCAATACCTACCTGAAGGTATCTTATTGTACGGTGTTGCTACTGGGAGATTGTTATTCACAGCACTCACAGCATTTAGTATGCAAACACAGTATAACAAACCCATGGTAAATTAAAACACAGTTTTGTTGCAACAAATGATTTTTTCAAAGTTATGTGATGAAAGGAGCTTTGGGCAGGGAAAAAAGACAGGACTTGATTTTGCTTTTTGGTTGAGTTGGAGAAAGGTCATTGCTTTCAGTGAAGTTACCCTTGATTACATTGGTGAGAGAGTCATTGGATTTGTGGACTGAAAAATACATTCTGTTCTTGCTAAGGCAAAAGAAAATACCTTCAACTCTTATATTTAATATCTTTCTGTTTTCTAAGCACCATCATTTCTTGTGTCATTGATGAGTAAAAGCACGAGGTTAGCATTTGATAATCTATTATAGATTATCAAATTACTTTAGAGGTGGGGTTTTTTTAACAAAATAGAGGTATACAGAGAAGAGTTCTATTCTAGCTTCCATGATTATTATTTTTCTCATATCTATTTTAAGTTAAAAACACAGCACATAGTGTGGATAATTTAAATGATTTTTAGGTATTTACTTTGCTCTAATCTGGGTATGCAGCATGTTAGTTTTTACTGTAGTTTAGAATCTGTTGGACCAATATGAAAGGACTGAGAAACTGTTGAGCCTCCTAAGAGCCTAGTAATTTTTTATTTTTTTTTTGCACAGGCTTATTTATACATTCTTAAACTGGTTTTACAGTAAATGAACCATGAAGAGAGGTAACTGTCTTCAGTAGCTGGTTGTCAAGTACCAGATTTTTAAGTCTCTGTAAAATGTGACCTCTGAAGTAGTATATTCTTACTGCAATGAACTGGGATTTACAGATGTTACTTCCAATAATACCAACATAAACTTACCAATCTACTTGTATATA
Organism: Anhinga rufa; assembly: GCA_013400875.1. NCBI lineage: Eukaryota > Metazoa > Chordata > Aves > Suliformes > Anhingidae > Anhinga > Anhinga rufa. The sequence continues at coordinate 18,438 of VZTV01013785.1, read as the reverse complement.
GAGTCTTAATATTGAGGTCAGAGTGAAGCCTATGACTGGCTTTGGGAGGGATGTAAAGTTTGGAGGAGTATATTTTCCTCATTGTGGTGGTATTTGCAGGTGTAAACACCATATAGAATGTATATCCACTGCTTTTTACTGGGAAAAAAAACCAAACAAACAAACAAACAAACAAAAAAAAAACAAAAACAAAACCAAAAATAACAAAACCAAACAAACAAAAAAACCCAGGGCACTTCAGGGTTCCCCTGATGCCTTCCAGAATCACTCATATGCTTAAATTCATCATGCTGAAATTAGTCATGTGTAAGAAATTGGTTTCCTGTGAGCATAAAACTTGTTAGGATTTATACAGTTGCAACTAAAGCCAGTGAGGCTCGTTAGTGGAAAAACTGGTGCATATGAATATCTTCCAGTGGTCAGATGGACTAGCTTAATTCTGGGGCCATACTAAACATGTGTTTCTGAGGGCAGAGTCTGCTTCAGTGAATTAACTATCCCTCCTGTAAGTCCCTGGCTGAATTAGTATGTGCTGCTCACAGTAAAGCCTTCTGCTTTAGCAGGCATCAGTCAGGGCAGACTGCCGTAAGATGACTGCAGGACCATGACTTGAGCATGCCGTAAGAGGTGGTGCAAGTGTGCATACATGTGTTTTAGATATTCCCTCTCCCCCCTGTCCAGTAAAGCCATGGTTGTCTTCTCACAGGCAAGATGCAGAAAGAGTACTGATGTTGGGAAAAAGCATCTTTAACTTTCCATTTCTTCATTTCCTATTTCAGCGGCGGACAGTCATCGTTCTCTGCACCCACTCACTCTGCCCCACTCCAGTCTCTGCTCATGCTAATAATCACTTGCTTGTTCCATCTCTGTAAGTTCCTTCTGAGCACTGCACATATGAGGAGAGGCTGAGAGAGCTGGGACTGTTCAGCCTGGAGAAGAGAAGGCTTCGGGGGGATCTCATCAATGTATATAAATACATGAAGGGAGGGTGCAATGGGGATGGAGCCCAGTGGCAGGACCAGAGGCAGTGGGCACAAACTGAAACATTGGAGGTTCCCTCTGAACATCAGGAGGAAGCTGTGAGGATGACTGAGCACTGGAATAGGTTGTCCAGAGGTGTGCTGGACTCTCCATCCATCTGGAAAAGCCATCCAGGTATGCCCATCCTGAGCAACCTGCTCTAGATGGCCCTTCTTGAGCAGGGCCATTGGACCAGATGACCCTTCCACCCTCAACCATCCTATGATTCTATGATTCTGCTCTCAGACAAAGTTACTCTCCCCACTTTGCTGTTGCTTCTCAGCAGTCCACATGGTTCCCCGTCCTGCAGTCTTCACTCCTCTCAAGCACTCTGGCACTTCATGCAGGCAGGCTAATCCTCTTCAGTGGTGATCCTTCCCTGTTACCCCAAAATCAACAGCACAGGGAGACCTACTTGAGAGCTGCATTTAGCAAAGGTTCTCCAGAGCTGTGACTTATTATTCCTACAACTTGTTCTCTGACATCAACTCAAATGTTAGAGCTAAGAAAGGGAAATCCATGTGAGAATGGGCAGGTGCTGCAATGCTGTCTGAAATCAGTAGGAAAATTGGCACAGAATTCAGTAGGAACAGGGCAGAAACCCAAATACTGGGTTGTTAAGGAAAACTAGGTATTGACTGACTGATGAAATAACTTATCACTGATATTAATTCAGAAAAATGGGCTGTGAATAGCTAGCAACACAGTTTAGGGTGTGACGTGACATTTTCACCAAGCTCAGTCTGCAAAGTCAAAATATGGTTTACATTCACATCCTTTATTAAAATTCTAGATGCTGTTGATACCTGGGGTGGGTAAATTCCTATGAACAAAGCCTCAAACTAGTTAGTCAACTACTCTTAGAGATCTTTTGGGGCAACATCATTTATACCAATGCATGGGTTCTGAGTGGCATTCCTGAGCTCCTGGATCTGCTGCAAATCTCAGGTGTGGTCTAGGGAAGGTAACTCAAATCCCCAACTTTAGTGTCCCAACTGTTAACAGAAATTAAGAGGGACTTGAAGGTATTGTAAGGAATACATACAACTGGTTGCTCTTCTGTTATTAAATGCAGTTTTAGGACATGTTCATCTGCAACTAAGTGCATTACGCCCTGGGAGACTAGAAGGTCTCATGCAGAACTGCAGCCTAAGCAGCAAGAAGTGCTGCATGGTTGGATGATGAAGCGTAGTCTGCTTCGTTTTGCTCGTATTGAGCCTGTCTTCAAGGTGGTCCTCGAAGACAGCTGCCAGCAGAGCAGCACGGCAGCACACAAGCATGCAGCATATGCAGGATATGAGCCACAACTTGGTTTGTGAACTTTGACAACTAGTGGGGAAAAAAATTACCTAGAGAAATTTGATTACTAGGGCCAACACAAGCGCTCTCTGGTTCCTGGAAAACCACAGTTTGTCAAATAGGTTGGTGATCTCAGACCAGTTCTTGATGGATGAGTGAGTGTCCATACTGCTGTAATTACAATAACCTATGGACTGGATCAGCAGAGGCAGAGGCTAAAGGCTCAAACAGTCTCTGTAAACTGAGGCGTTTTTAGCTGTGAAGCCATCACTTCTGAATAAACTGGTCTCTAATCCATGAAAACACTTCAGGAGTATTAGGAGCCAAAATAACATGTTCAGACCACTTTGCCATTCAGCATTACAATCCTTGCACCAGCTGCACTTCACATCGCTAGTACTTTTATACCACTCACTAAAAACTAGGTTGAGAAACAGCTATCAAACATCAGGTAACACTCCAAGGAGAAGAAAAGGTGTATACACAAGTGTTCATTGGTAACTGGGTGTCAGATAAATGCTTTATTAGGCAGGTGGCATACTGCTTGGATGACATTACCAATTCTTGAAGGATTCATAACGTGCTATTGAAAACAGAGCGATTTAAACCAAAATCCTGCAAAGGCTTAAAACCACATGTTTAGCTTTGCACCTCGTAGGTAGTTTCACTGAGGTCAATGAAACTATTCACTGTGGAAAGCTAAGAAGGTGTGTAAATCTCCGCAGCATTAAACATTTTTCTTGATTATCTCCCCAGGGACTGGAAACAGGGATTGGCAGCTATCAGACAGATAGGCTAAAATAGCAGTTTGTGTCTTTGAATATTGGCCTAATTGAAAAAGAGCATTAAAAGTTGTGGAACAATCTTGGCCTTTCTTCCTAACTGGCAGTGGGTGCTGTGTGGCTCCGAACTCCTCCCTGCAGTACCCCCAAACAACTGAGATTTGCTTACCCATGGCTAAGAAAAGTAGGCGCGTTTTGACTGTCAAAATAAGTGGTTTTAACTGCTTAAAAAAAAAAAAAAAGAAAAGAAAAGAAAAATTAATTGGCACAACACGGGGGGCGTCGTGTTGTACGTACAGAAGGCTTGAAAGCAGACCCTGTGCCAGGGTCGGGAGGGGGCTGCACCACCGATGCTGATGCTCCTCCTCCTCCCCCCCGGCTGAAGGACTCGGTGGCCGCAGGCGCTTCGTAAGACGCTGCCGAGGAGGGGAAGGGGCTTAACGGGTCTGGGGTCCCCGGAGGCGGCGCGGGGAGACGGGCGGGGGTGCCGGGGAGGCGCCGCATGGGCGGGAGCGGCCGGGGCAGCGCCGCCGGCGGGGGGTGGTGCCGGTGCCGGT
>VZTV01013785.1:335-12935 GCA_013400875.1 Anhinga rufa | reverse complement strand
CGCCGCGCCCCGAGCCCCGCCGGGGGCCAGGGCCGGGCCCCTCGGGCCCCCTCCCACGGGGCCGCGGGGGCTGCGGGGTGCCCCGGCGCGGGGACCGCTCCTGGAGCCAGGGCCTGGGGGGAAGGGGTTTGTTTCGAGCCTCGTGGCTGAGGGCAGGGAGTGGGCGTCTGGGAGGGGTGTCAGCATGCCGGAATAAAGTCTCCCCCTGCTTAACTCTCAACAGCAGGAAGCCCCTACTTGCTGTTGGGTCTTCTCATCCCTTTTTCTTGGCCCGGTATCTGGTTAAAATGAACTCTTGCTGCTAGGCACGGATGTTCAGCTGAGAACCGAACCGCTATGATTTGCACACATACGCCTTGCTGGTGTAGGGCTGGGGGGATGCTCCCGGGAGGGGTGAGCAGGGGCTGTATCTGTAGGGTCATCTCACCCCAAATCTGGAAGGCTTGTGTCCCCCTCTCAGTGGCTAAGGCAGGCACTGCTGCTCACCAACATCTTCAGTTAAGTTAAGAGATGATTGCTCTCGAGGTTTCTTTCTTTCTTTCTTTCTTTCTTTCTTTCTTTCTTTCTTTCTTTCTTTCTTTCTTTCTTTCTATCAGAGTAGGTTTTTCATTAATTTCCCTGAAAGCTTTCTAAGAATTGAATTTTGTTTTGTTGCCCTGTTCCAAAGCTTATTATCAAAACAAATAGTGTCATGTTCCCAGCTGCACCTTGGGTTACTTTTCTCTTGTACTAATAAGGCAGGATATCATGTCACAAAGTAATTCCATGGACTTAAATAGATCCTGGTATTATTTTGTTAGAATATAATTAAGAAATTAAAAGATTAAATAATCTTCTATAATTTAAAAATTCCAGAGATCCTCTGAGGAAAACATAAGTGAGAGACATCCCAGAGAGGGGAAAAACCAACCAAACCCACCAGTACAACCCATAGTCAGTCAGTTTGTTCAAATGCTGAGAAACTTGCAGAATTGTCTGTGGTTACATTGACTGTTTTACTNTCCCCGCCGGCGGCGGCGGCGGAGGGAGGACGGAGCCAGCGCGTCCCCCGCCTCCGCCGGCACGGAGGTGATGCTTCGGCGGGCGGGATGCAGCTGCGGGCAGCGGCTGCCCTGGTGCCCACTGACTCACCGCAGCTGCGGCGGCCCGGCCGGNTCATTCAGCAGCAAAACTTTTATAATTAGTGACAGGGACAAAGTCTGAGCAGGACTGAAGTTTTAAAAGTGTTGTATTTCTTGGATTTGGGAATTTTTTTATTTTTTTTTTTTACTTTTTGGAGTGCAATACTTAAGACAAAATACCATTTGTTTAATGTAGAGGAGAGCAAAATAGAAATTCTTGCACAATTCTTTAAGTTGAGATTTGAAAAAAAGATTCTTTTTTTTAAGTTGTAATGCCCCTTTCTGTTCTTATGAATTGTTTATTATTTGTTATTACGTTGTTTGCTCTTATAAACAAATATATTTGTCAACTTTCTGGTTATTAAAAGGGAACATATTTCAGATGGTTTTTAACTTCTTAACTGGTACTGTAATATTATTTTGGATAATTTCAGTTCTTTTTACAATTTTAAAATCTCAAGCACCTAAGGAAAATTATGGGGTTTTTTATTTAACAACTGCTTCAATTATATAGTAGAAATACTTCCATTCTCATAAGAATTAAGATCTCTAAATTTTATATGTAATTTTTAAACTGAGTTAGAGCCTCCATTCTTGCTGCTACTCTTGGCATGATTTCCTACAGATTAGTATTGTACTTGAGTATTTTTCTGACCAAAGCAAGGTTGGAATATTATGGAACTATTATAAAGGCAAAATAGTACTTGATACCTGGTGGGCTACAAGAATTGGAAAAGTATGGTAATATGGTTCTCCAATACTACATGATAACATTATTTCCATAGAAGTTCAAAAATGAAGAAAAATATTAGTTATTTTGGCACAGAAAAAAATTTGTCTAGTGATAGCACATGGTTTTAACTGATGTAGTAGTGCTTGGCTGCTCATATTAGCTGTGTTGAAGTCTCATCTAACTGTATTTTGGGGACAAAAAAAAATACACAGGTCAAATGGTTGCTAGCACTATTATATGTTAGTATAATATTCCAGTTGTTTAACTATTCAACCCACTTTTAAACCATGCTGCTTCATTTGTCTTAATTTTCTATTCTAAACTCTTCTTTAGTTGTTTACACAATCAAGTGTTGAATTATTTACATTTGACCCTATCTTTATACAATGTTTTAAAACTCATCCATACCATATTAAGCTGGCATGAAAAGAAATCAACCTGTAATGATTTCAACCTGATGCAATTCAAATAAAACCCCAAAAATTATCCCATGTCACTTAAAATATATGGCTTACCTCAACCTTACTTTTTAAGTCCATCTAAACTGTATTTGCTGGGCTGAGGTCAGTGTTACAAAGACAATTTCAGTCTTTTCTTTTCTTCTCCTTTCCTTAATAAAAAGTTCTGAACTGTTTAGAGCATTCAGAAGTGTTGGTTGCATCCTGCTCACACTGGTTATGAGTAGCCATTCAGCAGTTCTAGCATGTGCATTTTTTTGGATCTCAAAGCCTTTGTGTCCTGGTTTCAGCTGGGATAGAGTTAATTTTCTTCACAGTAGCTAGTGTGGGGCTATGGTTTGGATTTGCACTGAAAACAGTGTTGATAATGCAGAGATGTTTAGTTGTTGCTGAGTAGAGCTTAGTCAGGGACTTTTTCAGCTTCCCCTGCTCTGCCGGGTGCAAAAGAAGGTGGGGGAGGACACAGCTGGGTCAGCTGACCCCAACTGACCAAAGGGATATTCCATACCATATGATGTCATGCTCAGCATATAAAGCTGGGGGAAGAAGGAGGAAGGGGGAACGTTCGGAATTATGGTGTTTGTCTTCCCAAGTAACCACTATGTGTGATGGAGCCCTGCTTTCCTGGAGATGGCTGAACACCTGTCTGCCAATGGGAAGCAGTGAATGAATTCCTTGTTTTGCTTTGCTTGCGTGCGCGGCTTTTGCTTTCCCTATTAGACTGTCTTTATCTCAACCCATGAGTTTTCTCACTTTTACCCTTCCAATTCTCTCTCCATCCCACCAGCAGTGAGTGAGCGAGCGGCTGTGTGGGGCTTAGTTGCCAGCTGGGGTTAAACCATGACACTTGGTAACAAATATCTACTGGTTACCTGACAAAGATCTTAAGTAGACTTGTTAAGTATTATAAGATGCGTCTGCACCCTAACTGGAATATGACACACAGTTTCTGATGCCCAGCCATATGCTATGTTATAGAAGTACTTGGGCAGAAAAACTCAAGTAAAAAACAGGCATTCTTTGCCCACATTCTCTCCTTAATAAAACCAAATAGTATCATGACAGCAAACAGTATTAATATGTCAAATCCTACATCAGCTTTATATAAAGATACAAGGCATTTAGCTTACATCAGTAAGCATAACACTGAGCATGAGATGATACTGTGTGTACAATGGCTGTTTGATCCATTGCTCAACTATTGCCGGTTCTGAAGTTTAACAGTACCAGCTGTTTAGCAAGAAGTAAACAGCTTCTTGAACACTTCCTTGGGGATTTGAAAATATAATAAAAATTCACCTGATTTATGTTTACAAATACATGTTTTAATTATGGCCAGATACAAATCTTGAGGAAAAGTACATGCATAGATATGCTTTTCTTGAACATCTTGATACTTAAACATTAGCCAAACTTAAAGACTACAAGAACAAATAAGTTTTAAGGCTCTTGTTGCCAATATATAGCCGGGGAGTGGGGAGGGAACCCCTCTGCAGTCTTCTATTGATTACTTTATCCTATTTTTCTTCTTGAAACGACAAGAGCAGCATATGTGATGGTTTGGTTCTTCTTACACTGTGGTCTTTGTGGAAGAGAAAACTCTGTTTATGAGCCTCTCCTGAAAGTCAGTCACAATAGGAACAGGTTTTGACAGTTTTCAGGCTTTTCTATAGCAAAATAATTAGAAACAAAGCTCAGAAATGAGAAATACAATGGGACAGTGTCTCTTACCAATGTTGGTCTGTGTTAAGTACCAAGGTAGAAGCATTGAGGAGAAGGGTGCACCCCAATATGTCAAGCACCTAGCTTTTAAGATTTTTAATTATTTTTTTTTTTAAATCTGGGGGAGTAGGATGCAGCTGCCAAATACAAATATAAAGTGCTAGGAGAGCATTGAGAAATCTAGGTACTGAGACAGTTGCATCAGGTCCACAGGCCCTGGAGAAATGCAACCCTAAGCATTGCTTTGATTTCAGATACAGTTCTTCTCTTTAAAGCAGTATCATGTGCAAGAAAAGTCACTGTACTTCTTGCACTTTCTGTTTTGTTTGAAGTGTACTGCTGTTTAACTGGCTGCTAGTATGTTCTGCAGAATGTGGAAAATAAAAGATGTAGGGAAAACTTGGAAAATAAACCTCCCAACTCTGTAATTTAGTGTGATGAAGGTCCATTTCACAACTCAGTAGGATACCTAAGACACCACAGTCCTACTAAACCTTGGGGCTGCAAAGCTGGCAGAAAAAAAAAATTGGGTTGGCCAAGAAATGTTGAACTATGTTACAGTGCAGAGCTTTTTTAATTTAGGCTAGCTATTCTCTGAGAGGTACTGGCCTGAATAACTCTTACCATAAAGAAAATCGCTAGTAGAGAAGTGCTTTTCTTGGACTAAGCCCAGACTTCTTAAATGAATACCCTAAAAGGACTTTTGCAAAAATTTGCTGCTTTGTATCTGACCTGTCCATTCCTCCTTCAAATCGTGCAGGTAAACTTCAACAAGCACTGTAGTTGTGCTCTTTAGCAATCCTAGACAGGAGAAGTGTTACAGAATGGAGAAAACCATTTCTCCGGAAAATAATAAGCCACTTGGCAAAGGAAACAGAGCAGCCTGGTAGATTAGACTTACTTTGTGTTGAGTCACACAACATTCTGGACTTCTAAAACTGTTCTGAGTGATAGGCATTTATATCATTAAATATAAAATGCATCTTTCCCCCCCTCCCTTTAGTTTGTATAGGAAAAGAGAAGCGCTGGAAGCTTGTAAGACAACAGCGAGCCTCAAAAATTTTGGCATTGAGAGTCAACAGGTGTCTCAGGACCCTTGCACCCCTCTAAGTCCTCCAGTAAAAAAGTTATTTTGGAACATTTGCTTTCAGTGCCCAAAATACCAAACATGTTTAGGTAAAGTGAACATTAGTAACATCTGTTTTCTACTTTGTATCATTTGCTATGCACAAAATGATACTCTGAGGTATTACCTTCTGAGGAGTTTGATGTGGATCTTTTGACTATTTCTAATACTCTATGACCCTGACCACACAGGTGAAAGACATAATGCAAGCTGAGAAGTTGTGCCGTATGCCCTGGGGAATAGTGCATGCTCTTGGGGTGCAGGAGATAGGTTTGAATTCCTGCAGCTGAGAATGCTTAATGATCACTAGGGTGTGATACAGAAAATGGTGACATAGTTTCCCACTTCTCTCCTTCACTGAAGAATAAGCTAGTCATCTATCACACTTTAAGTAGTGGTTTAGACAGCAGAGTAATTGAGGTTGTTTAGGTTGTGAAACTAAACATCACACCGGCTCCACGGGTAGTCTAAGAGAGACGCAAGTCTACCAAACGTCTCTTGTACACATTTCCTTTCAGCTGACTTGAGTGCTCCCTCTGCACCTTGGACATCTATCATATTGAGATGATGAGCCTGCCCTATTTGCTGTAATGAACATTTAAGCACCTGACTCGCAAAAATGTTTCCTGTTCCTGGTGGGGGCCCTTCAGCTTCTCTGGGAGTTTATTTCAGACATGTTGCTGTACCTCTTCTATGTCCATGGGTTCCTAGATCAGGTAGTTGTACCAAGCTGGATCACACAGCATTGGCATTCCTGAAGTAAGGAGTAATGCAAGTGCATATTTTCAATACCTTCATAATGTTCTGTGAAGTAATCCTGAATTTTGTGTAATGATACCTAAAGCCTGTAGGAGTTAAAAGGAGAGTTGTTTCTAGATGCTAATGATTTCTGAAATGCTGTGTGCTCATGGGTAAACCTGTCAGATTAATGCAGCCAGAGCTGGCGACATCTGTAAGCCTTAGTCCCATGTGCAAAAAGGAAGCAGAGTTGGGGGTTTCATTTGTTGTTTGGGGTTTTGTTTTGTTTTGTTTTGTTTTTAAATTAAAATCTTCATAGTACAATGTTATTTGCCAGACTACTGTATTGTAGTTTCGGGTTATCTGTGTACACCCTCAAAAGTGTTGTTGTTTGAAAATTGAAGTCCAGGAGAGTAAGATTTGGTGAAAGTGTAAGTAGTGGTGTGAGGGTGAACCAGAGATGGAAAAGAAACTGTGCTTTGGGTTTAATTTTTCTCTTGCACTACCTGTATTGCTGCCAGATATCAGGGTACTTTACTTCCCATGTAGATTATTCTCTGTCTGTATTTCCTGTCTGCCTGTTGGTCACTCTTTTTATTTTTTTTTTAAATATTCAAATCTGTCTCGGTTACAGGGTTTTTCAGCATAGCCCAGAGTAAAAGATGGATGGTATATGTGAAATTTGTAGAATTGTCTTCAACATACACATAACTTTTCTAAAATTGCCTTCAGCAAAGGCTGTATATACCTGTGTGGTTGCTAGGAAATAGCATGTGAGGTGTTTTATGGTGTAGCAGAGTTAAAATCTTTTGGGGGAGTGTTGTCATGGTAACCAAACCCAGTATTTTCTGGACTTCCAAGTCAGTCAATGGTAGCAGGATTATGGCTTCAGAAAATCAACAGTCACCTTTACCTATACCTATACATGCACATACATACAAATGTATTTATCTTCTCAGTGGTGCCCAACGACAGGACAAGGGGCAATGGGCACAAGTTGGAACACAGGAAGTTCCACCTAAATGAGAAAAAACTTCTTTCCTGTGAGGGTGCCAGAGCAGTGGCACAGGCTGCCCAGAGAGGCTGTGGAGTCTCCTTCCCTGGAGACATTCAAACCCGCCTGGACGCGGTCCTGTGCCCCCTGCTCTAGGTGTGCCTGCTCATGCAGGGGGGTTGGACAAGGTGATCTCTCGAGGTCCCTTCCAACCCCTACCATTCCGTGATTCTGTATGAAGCATTGTGGAACACAGCATGTGTTTTGAAGTGCTTCATTTTGTGTTGAGGGCATGAGCTTACAGTTACAACTGCCACCTGATGATCTCTTACGTAGTACTGTCTCCCTCTGGCCCAGTTTAGTAGATGCATTTCTAGCCCAGTAAGTCACCGGTCTTGCAGGACAGCAACAGCTGACTGTCCCCTTGCTTCTCTGAGAGCATCTTCTTTGGGGTACTTCTCACAGGCCATAAAATATGATGAGCTCATTCTATAGGAGTTCCCATAACTCCCCCTAAACACTGGTGCTTTTGGCTTGTGAAGCTTGAATCTCCTTTCCTTTTGTGTGAGGAAGAAGTGCTGTTTGGAGATATATTATTAATTCTGAGTAAGATGGCATGCTGTACAGCCTTCTGGAGGTAGTGTCTAGTGCAGGTAACTTTCTTCACTTGAGAGGACCATTAGTCAATTTGCTCATGAGCTTTATTTTTCACTTGCAGGTCAACCATTTGTGTCAAACGCTGACCCAGCCTTCAGCATCCAATTATTTATAAATGTCTTTCCCACCTGTATTGTCAGCTATAAAAGAACAAAATGTATTAGAAACATTCTGTTCCTTTGGATTACTTTTGACTCTGTGAATAGAGAGTTACTCTGGAGAATTGCTTTAAAAAATCCCTATTATATCTCTACCCACTGATTTGACCATCCAGTGCCAAGTATTTCATATCTTGAATGTAGAAAGGGTAAAGCTTAGATTTATTCTGAGAAGCCCCTCAGCTAAACGGTGCTACTTTAGAATCAGTCTCAATATTAAACTCTTAATTAGGTCAGTTACTCACTTTGAAAATACAGAACTAGTTTGTTGTAGATTTAGAATTCATTGATCTCTTGCCCTGGATTAATACTGCATCTGAAGAAGCAGCTTTCTTTCTAAAAGGATGGGAAAACTGGACCAATGTCAGTTGGTTTCATAGCATGGAAGAGTGGAGCAGGAATTGCAAAGATCTGGGCCGCCTGGACTCCAGTGCACAGAATTCACAGAGAATGCAGCCAAGTGTGAGCATGTGTATAGATACTATAAAAGTATTTTTAAATAAGAAGTCTAAAGAAACAACAGTTAGCTGAGGGACTCTACGTTAGTAGGGTCAGTAATGTCCACTGCAAGGTGAGGCAATGAGCTGAAATGGGTAGAATGGAGTTCTGAAGCAATGTAGCTGTTGGAAAACAAGCTATTCGACAGCTCTTTATAAGCCTAGGACAAACTGTGCTCACAGCCAGTTTGCATGTAGAGCTGTAACCTGTTAGATTTAGTTACAATTTACTTGTTTATATTTGGAGGGGCAGGGTCTGATTCCTTTCTTGTTTTATGCATGTTTTAATCAAAATAGTGATATGCTTTCCAGCAGCATCTGTTTTAGTGCTATAAAAAAAAACCCAAAACCTCAGCTTAATTGAGTGTGGAATTGGGTGTGAGGTCTCTGAAGTTAGCTTTGGAGCTGCTTCCAGCACACCATTTTCCCTTTCCTCTTAGGTCAGCCATTTCACTACAGGGACAGCAAAAGAGGCTTTCTTCTTCCCCCATCGCAGATTTGGAAGGCTGTCTGAAAGCACTGTGAACTTGAATGTTGTTGATGATTGTTGTTCTCCTGCAGTTATGTTTAATAATCATTGTGTCCATTTATGAAATGCAACTTATCAAGCCATTGTGCTATAGCCAGAAAACCAAGAAAACTCTTTTAGAAAAGGAGGGGGGAAATAAGGCTTTAACTTTTGTGGGTGTTCATTTCCAAAGTGAATCCAATTTCTTTTGAAACTCAGAGACCCCAGGGTAGGTGGTAACATGGTGGCTAGGGTGTTTTCTGAAGATGAGACACCCAAGTTCAGTTCTCTGTTTTGAAAGAGTCTGAAGAGGTTCTCCTACGTGAGTCCCCTGCTCTAGACTGTTGACTACCATGGCTTTCTCTTCCTCTTGGCTCTGAGACTGCCCCTCTGAAATCCATCCATTCCAAAGAGTCCCGTCCTGATGAATCACTACTTTTTCCTGTTGCAAAGAAAGCCATTTCCTAAACAGCTGTTTAATTACATTGGGAAATAACACAAACTTTTCAGGAAAAGGTGGTATGTTCCATTTAAGAATAAAACTGTTCACATGTGTTAAATGATTAGAGCTGTGTTTGTGTGCCAGGCAGTGTTGTGACTTGTGGAAGAGGTGAGTGACTGCCACATCGAACACGTTGCCATGGAGGATTGCAAAGTGAGGGAGGCCAGGATAGCAAGACATCTCAAAAGTTTTGATTTCTCACATTCTTGTAGACATGGTGCAGTGAGCCATGGATGTGGTGCAATGGGCTGCAGGTGCTGGACAGCGCTCCTTTCCCCACAGAGCTCTGAATGGTGGCCACAGTGCGCTGGTGGAAACCTAGGAAGTCTTTGGCTGTCTTTGTTTTGGAGCCATAAAAAAGGTCAACTAGAGTACTATGAGGGTTCAGTGGATGGTTAGAGAAGAGATGGATGAAGCGAAGGTCTGAGACGAGCAAAGCAGAGTGAGACATCATTGTTCCGAGTGAAAAGAAAGTAATCAATCTAGCCTAAGTTGGGGTGGTTGTGGAAGGAGCATCTGTTATGGGCTGGAGGACGCTGGGACAGACACTTAAGCCAAAGGGAGTGGGGCTAAAAGGGCGCAAGGGTAGAGAGGTGTTTTGGGGAAATAAAAAAAAGATTTGTCTTGGTGGCACAGGATGCTGATAATACTTGGAAGACTTAAGGAGATGTGATGTCTGAATCTAGTGATTTCTGTCCAGATCTTATAGCTACATAAAAAAAAATGTATCTTGCAACTCTGTGCTAAGAAATTTTGTGGATTATAGCAATCATCTTGAACATGCTATTTCTGGAGTTTATTTGTGGTAGTCTTATTGAGCTTCTAAAACAATTCAATCATACATCGGTTTTACTGCAACAAGAAATGCATAGATGAGGTTCTGTCTTACAAAGTTGTAATAATGTATCCACAGCTGCCTGAAGTCACCTAATAGTCTATGCTTTTCTGTGGTTTTATTTCCCACCCCATCACAACTGCAGAGGACTCCTTCTAAATCTATGAAATGTAATATTTGAGAGCAAGAGTGAAGTATCTAATGTTTGTCTAGATAATTGAAGACTACTAACCAGTCTGCTTGCCAGTGCAAGCTCTATACTCTTGAAAGAAAAAAAAAAAAATTCTTAGGTTCAAATGGTTTTTCTCCTTGACTGGAGTACTGTTTCAGACAAACCATGCTGGTTTGTTGTGGTGTCGTGATAGTTGGGAGAAGAATGTCTGTAGCTAAATCAGTGCTTTTACTGTAAGACAGGAGAGGGAGCTTGCTAGGAGGGTCTTGTCCTGAAGAGAGCTTTGACAAAAGGGGAGAAAAGCAAAAAAAAACCAAACAAAACACACACCCACACCCACACCCCCCCAAAAAAACCCCAAAACAAACAAAAAAAAGAAACCACCAAAACAAAACAACAAAAACACCCAAAACCACAAAGCAGGGCATAACAATCAAAATTGTTGTAATATGGAGATAATTCTGGTATAACTTTGTCAAATGGCAGCATGCACTCCTATATTTCAGGCCACACCATTTGGTCCCAACGCATGCTTACAGAGTTCAGCAAGAAAAACTAGCAGGTGGTGAGAAACTCTCTTAAAAAATAGTTCAAACTAACAGTTTTAGACTTTAGGCTTACATTTGTTTGTTTCTTTCCTACTCTATCAACTCGGAAGGTTCCTTTGCTGTCTGTTTGCAGATATGCATTAACTAGAACAGGCAATGCGCATACGGATCTTTTTTGGCCCTCTGGCATTCTAGTGGCTTAGGGACCATCCATACAGTTCAAAGAGTTCATTAATGAATCATCAAAGAAGGGAATGGGAATCGTTTTCATGGGTTCCACTAGATTTATACAAGAGACTATTTTTAGATCAAGGATTTTTTTTCCCCTTAGAGCTATGAGACATCTGTGGCCTTGCCTTAGATTTAAAAAATCTGATGTGCTGAAAGTAACTCCTTTAAGGCCATCCTTTCATGTTCACTTTATTGTTATTTTTAATTTGATTGTGAATAGTCTGCAGATAGCTTAAAACTGAAGAGGGCCCTGTACTTCTGTAGCTCACATGCAGTCTCATCAGAGAACACTGGTTTCCTGCATGGTTAAAGCAGATGGTTACCTGTGAAAGGACAACCCTAAATTACCATGCTCACGCTTGTTCTCTGGTGTCAATACATAACACAGTTTACCTACCCAAGTCTGAGATATGTGTATGTTTACAAATTGGTATTTTATGATATGCATACCAGTTTTGGCATATAGCATGTTAAACAGCAACTGAGTAAAGAATGTCTTCAAGGTACCCTTGTTTTATTTGGGTATTGAAGTAGTAGACGCTGCACAGATAGCTGCACAGGATCCACTGGAACGAAATGAAAGAAAATGGAGGCAACTTGCTCACAGTTGCAAGATGTTTCAGTTTGTTACTGATGTTGTAAAATGGATACTAGACATATATGATCATCTTTGAGTTTGAGCTGGAGAGCTACTCCTACAAGATACTGTTATCAGGCAGATTTAGGAATACCTGAGTTGCAAAGAGCAACAATAAACTTCTGTGCCCTTCAGAAACTTTTAGGAGAGAGATCAGGTTAACTCTGATTGTGGACACACATTGTAAGGACGTTTAACGGAGCTAGCTTTGCAACTGAACAACAGAACACAAAGAAGATAAATGTGATTATTTTTTAAGGTCCTTACCAGGAAGTTATCTGGATTTTTTCTGTATCACTTCTTATCATTGAAGGAAGAAGAGCATTTTATTTTGAAATATAATGTAAGAGCTCAAAATACAGAACAGTGTTCAATGATACAACAGTAAAAACTTTGTACCTTTTTGCACTTCCAGCCCCAGTGCAGAAACGTGCAATTCATATATGCAGTCTGGTAAAAATGGCCAAATTCAGAAGTCACCACTCCATATGTTAGGATGCAAATCTTGCTCCTGGAAAGACTCCACTGACATCAGTGAGAAGATCTGGCCTTTTCAGATAGGAAGAGAGCAATGGGCAAAAGGCTATTCAAATTTTCAGAAAATTTCCCCATGTTTTATTTTTAATTCAATAGAAATAAATGACTGAGCCCTGATATCTCCTATTCTGGTTAATGGGCTATCAGGGACCAACAGAGGGGANGACCAAAAGAGGGGACAGCATATCTCCCACACAGTGCTTAGCTATTTTAGCTGTAGATAGTAGTTGGGTTGGGCAGTGCTGCTTCTCCAGATGCTTTGTTCCTAACTCTCCCAGATAAATGTTCAACATTTCTTGATGAATGAAGGAGGTGGTGGCATGGCATAGGTGCAACATACCAGATTTGCATCACTTGGAGATGTCAGCAGTGCTTTTTGCCACTACTCCCTTTTGTTGATCTGCCACACTCTCTCATACAGAATTT
>VZTV01013783.1:0-12340 GCA_013400875.1 Anhinga rufa | reverse complement strand
GTAAGTGAACCTGAAATAGTTATGGCAGCAGTCTACTTCCTTTCTAAGCATAAAATGAAGGTTTTCTAAGCATAATATGAAGATTTTTCTGGGACAGTTAGGGATTATATCATGCGCTAGAGTTAATTGTTTCAGGGATGGAACCCTGAAACCAAACCAAAATAATGACTTTAAAACTCCTAATTTTCAGCAGGCTAATGTATTAGGTAATAGATATTGCATCTCTCTCCCATCTCTCACTGATCAGTAGAAGCTAAAATTCCTTGGCAAAAACTGGACTGAACTTTCACTGCCAGCCTCTATAATTTAAACATTGTATTTCACTTTTGGTCTCACATCTTCCAGGCTTTTGCACACCTTTATAACAAATTCATGAGTTCCTCTCTTGCAGCAGTATAAGTAGTTCCAAGACAGGTGTTTCAAAATCTTTAGTGTAAAGAGGTAAATAAAATCTTCAAAATGGAAATTTGGGTTTAGTGTCTCTGATTCCAGCTTGGTCTTTGAGGTTTATTTTAAAATCATATGAACTCCTAAACTGCCTCCTGTGGATTTTGCATTACTGGTGTGCCTATAAACATTTTATTATCGTAGATTATTCAGAGTACTCAGTTTTCCACTTTTCCCTTAACTTTTTATCTCGGCTTTCTTTTTTTTTCTGTAAGTTTTCTTAGGGAACCACTGACAGAGCATCACTTCCTGAGTTTTTCCTGGCCTCTTTGAAAGATGGGAGAATTAACCCCTTTCCCAAAACTAGCTGACAAAACAGAGCTTAACCATCTACTTCCCTTCAGCCTCCTTTTCTTTGCTCAGAATGGCTGTTTCAACAAATGGTGTCAAACAACTTCCTAAATCTGGCAATGAACTACCCATGCTAATAGAAACCATTCTTCAAAACAACTTGTAGTTCTGTAGATAGTCTTGGCCTTTCTCCTAGTGCTGCAGGAGGCGTAGGGATTCACTGAAGAACGCTGTAATGGAAACTACACATCGCGTTTCAAGAGGAAGTCCAGTTGTATTGGCAGAAAGGATTGTTAAATCCAACAAGAAGTTACATGCTACTTTCATGTTGGTTTGCAGATCAGAGGAGAACTGTTATACATATCTATAAAAATTACGGAAATAAAGCTATTATAAGATTTTTGTTTCAAGCAGTTTTTCTGTCATAGATACCTGTTCCTTAGCATGTTTGTGGCTGCAAACCATAACAAAATAACAGATGCTATTTTTCTGATTTGCACAGGGTATACTGGCTGCTATTGTGGTATTTAATGTGCTCCCTTTTCTTCAGAAATTTCTGGACGTCCCCATCCTGTGGAGACAGGACAAGTATCATTTCGTAAGTGACAAAAAAAAGCCACCTAGGATTTGGAATGTGTCTTAAAGGGAGAAATTGATGTTTGGGGAGGACGGGCAAAGCAGTGTCCATTCCCTTAGAAAAGGGATCCTTTGAAATATGCCCTGAAAGAAGTGTATTGAAATCTCTTCAAATCAATTTGCAATTAATTCTATACAGGGAAAACTGATTATTGTTGTTGCCTCCCAGATCCCCTGAGAAGGAAATTGTCTAGCTGCCAGCCAGGGCCACATTCTCATGTCAACTCTTGTGCAGGATTCCTCATAAAGAGAAAGACTCCCATTATGATGTGGTTTTTGCTAATAATTGAAGTCCTGTTAAAAAGTCTGGAGATTTGAACTGTGATTTGTGATCCTTGTTTGCAATGACTTCCAGGACTGGGTTGATCTAGGTGTGCCAACAAAGCTTTTCACATATTACCATTTCTAGCCTTTTTTTTTTTGTCTGTGATTCACAAATGCTGGGTCTGAGTTGGAGGTCATTTTGCATCTTTTTACTGCTCATGTTCTCTCTGTCTCTTCTTCAAAGGTTATTTGGCTTGTAACTTTTGCTGCTGTGCTTTGTTTTGGTCTTGATGTCGGTTTAGCGATCGCCATGGGATTTACATTCTTCATAATCACCATTAGGTCACACAGGTACTTGTAACTTTTAAACAAAATACTAGTTTTTAAGTAGAGTTGATGTTTTAGATATATTTATACATGTGACAATGAAAAGGCTGTTTCATGTTTGTAAACACTTCAGTCAGGTCATTCTGAAGTCTCTCTAATACCATCCCAAACCAGTGATCTCTGTGAGTTTATGGGCTCTGGATTGGTCCCTTCTGCAGGTGTACCGTGCTGTTGAAGACTTGCTGATTGTGGTGCAGGCATCAGTCAGGAGAGGTGATCTGTGTACACACTTGTATAGGGATAAAATGAGATGTTGTGCCTTTATTTCAAACACATTCCTCAGTCTTCACTGTCATTTACCAAGTCGCTTTATCTTCTCCGTAAACTCAGTTTGCGACAGGGGAGGGAGTTTACGTCAGGTTATTACCTCAGTTTATTAGCTGCTAATCCAAACAGGAAAATCGTTAATAACTCCAAGCCACACCTCATGAGATTTACCATGATAGAGGGGTGCTTGTCTGAGTCGACTGAAGCCTATAGAATAACGTGGAAAAAGGTAGGAAATAACTCAGTTGCTGCAAATATCAAACTGCTTGTGACCTGGTCCAGAGTGGCTCTGACAGAATACCTTCAGGAAGCATTTCAATTGCTGCCTGAAACTCACTGTATTATCTCTGCTCAGAGTCATCCTCTCTCAAGTTTGCCTTGGGATTTAATGAGCATTGTGAAAGGGCATTTCTGCAGCCACTGCTCAGTTAAGTATCCCTGTTGTCGTACTACCTTCAGGGTATATAACTGCTTATCAATTTCCTACCGGTGAGAACATTATGCTGACAATGCTCAAAAAAGCTTGGGAAGTTATCTGCAAGCAGACTGTTTTGAATAGAGTGTCTTGACAACAATTTTCCATACATCAGGGCCAGCAACCAGCCAGCCAGCTGCATGCTTATTCCATCCATGCCCTGAACTGAGCAGAACCTGCCCCAAAACCATGCAGCACCATTAGCAAAGCACGGTACCCAAACCAGGACATTTTCCTTCAAGGCAAAACCCTGCATTAATGCTGCTACACTACCCCTGGATCAGACCTAGCCTGTGTGCAGCCAGCTCTAAGCACAAGTTGTAGCTGCCTCTACTTGTCTGTGTAGATGTATCTTTGAGGAGGGCTGTGGGGAGGCAGAGAGGGAACATACTCTCTAGTGTAATAACAATAATCCAAGTGTTCCTGAGCTAGAAATGGGCCATCATACATTCTTGAGGACACCAGTGTAGCTGAAGGCTGTGTTTGTGTACTGCGCCCCTTCTCAAAGAACCCTAATTATGAGTGAATAACTTTTTGTACTCACACCCTCTAAGTTACAGTTGGTGTATCCAGTGAAGAGCAGAGAAATGGAGATCAAGCTTTTGGGAACAGATGGTTTTTCTCTGTTCTCTGTGAAAACCTAATAAACATCTTGTTTCAGAATGAAGATGGTGGTGCTGGGACAGATTCCAAACATGAATATTTATAGAAGTTTATCCATCTACAGAGCCGTAAGAGGAAACAAAAAACAAATGTTCCATCTCTCTCTGTAATCCAGCTTCTTCCCTTAAATGCCTGGGGGTGACCATTCAGGCTCAGTTCATTTGACTTAAAACTTTGAAAAATGAGGAATGCTAAAGTGTCTGTAGTGTGAAGTGATGCAGATACCTAGCTCAGCCTGCGTGGGCCTGTGGAGCTCCTGGTGTCCACCTGTGCTGTCTCCACAGTGGAAGCTGCACTGCTCTCATTTCCAGAGCTGTCTGCTGGTTTTTTGCTGACCTGCTTTTCTCAGTCTGGTTTTGTCCACTCTACGTATGTTTTCACAATAACGACTGTGCATGTGCTAGACTGACTGACAGGTTCTCCCGGTGATGGGATAATGGGTAGGGCATGGGCCTTTTTAACACATTGTTTTCAAGACCTGCACCATACAGAATTAGGCAATACAGTAGTAGAGAGTTTTGCCTTTGCCGCACGGGTACATTCCCAGTGCTGATGGATTTGCAAAAAATGGAGTAATACAAGGACAAGGTTAGTAAGACAGAGATATAGTGTATGTTTTCTATAATGAGGTTTAAAAATAATTTGGTTTATTTTATATTAGAGCAGCCAACTGTCATCTGTGACAGATCTGCTGGAGGTCTGGTTTTAATTGCAAGAGAAGCAGATTAGTTTACGGTAATTAGGCCCGTGCTGCCAATGCCACTACCAGTATGCAGTGTAGCCAACAATGTGAGCAGACAAACTCTGTCCTTAGGGTAGGACCTTGCAGACAGTCAGGAGGGGAAAAATAGCTTCTGCTAGGTACAGCCCTCAGAGATACGACTTTTGTTTTACAGGCAAGGGAGATTGAAGGTATCAAAATCTTCCAGTGCTGTTCTTCCATCTCTTTTGCAAACATGAATCATTTCAAAACCTATTTGTTGCATAAGGTAAATGCCACTTTTTCACACAATGGAAGTTTCTAAGAGCCTGCATTAGGGAGATAAAAACTCTTAATAAAACTGCCTTTCTTTTTCAGATGGACATGAAAGCAGTGCCTATAGATGAAAGTGAAATGAGGGCTTTAATTTCACTTAGTCTTTCTGACATTGCAGTGGAAAGAAACGATCTTAAATGCTCTTGTGTCTGTGAGCCACCTCCACCACCACCTAGGGTCAGCTTTAAAAGTATATTTATGTAGTCTGTTTGTTTGAGGTGCCTGGTTTTATTTTACTGAGTACAGTGTTCTTAACTTGCCAGTCCTGAAAAGGCTGTAAATGTTTATATAAAGCATATATATATATTTGCTGTATGAAAATAAGCAAACATTACCGCTGTATTTCTTTACACATACTTTATGTGATAGAGCAGTAGTAGCTCAGCTTACTGGGTGAATTAACTAGCAGTTGAAGTATTCAACATAGCCTCAGCTGAAAGAATTAGTTTTGCCAGGTGCATCAGTAGGGATTTTCTTCTTTTTCCTCACAAAAGTGAGAGAATTCCCTTGCTTATGAGGAATTTGTTCCACTGCCAGTATTGCCAAGTGCAAGCACAAAATACCTCAAAGGCAGCTACGATTATCATGATTAGATGATTTCTCATCTTTACTATAATTGGCCGCTGTGCATCTTCTAGAGTCACTCATATCCCTCTTTATCTGAATTTTCTGAATTGTCTTAGACAGTGAAAGGAACTTCAGGGAATGGAGTGTCTTCGGAAGGTATTTTTCAACCAGTTATACGTGGTTTGTAAAAGCCATTGGATGAGAAGTGGGTTGGCAGTGGTTTGGAAAACATATGTGGCACCAAGGTGCTTAAGAAGTGGAAGCGATAAATAATTTAACATCATCTTCTGAAGTACAAAAATGCAGAGTGGCTTTTCCTTTCTTGCATTATAAAAATTAAAAAACACATTTGGAACTATTAAGAAAAAAAACCTGATTAAATCGGTCCATTCTGTGACCAGCTGCCATACAAGGAAGTAGATGAATCAAAGGTCTGCAGAACTCGGCCAGTAAGGGTCAGCTTACTGTTGCTCAGAAAGGCAATGGCCATGGGCAATCTTTTTTTTTTCTTCTTTTCTTCTGAAAGGTAGAAGTAACAAGTCAGATTCCAGTATCACAGGCCGTTTCAAGGTGTGGAAGAGCAAGGCACCACTGTACTATTTGGTGGCTGAAGGCACTCTGCTAACCACATCTGAGGCTTGCTGAAGTCACCTGCTACTTTGCTTTGCTTACTCTTGTGGCTTTGTGCTATATTTAGTGTTATTTCAGATGTGTTTTTTACCATGAGAGAAGAAATATGCGATTTACAGTGCTGTCTTACTTGCAGCAAAAACTTTCCACCTCCTGGACCCAATCCTTCCAACCACTGGTGTACTCTTCATTTTCCATTTTAGATACCATATACAGAGAAACTGGTGAAGCTACGTCACACAGACAGCGATTCCTCGTCATCTTCAGTTAATTTGGTACATTGGTCAAAGTATGGAGACAAACTCAGCTCTCAGATGCTGTTGGTGGGAGCAGCCGAAGTGCGGTGTGCATCCCCAGGCTTTAACACGGGGCTTACGACAGAAAAGAACAAGGATGAAGGGCGAAGATCTTGCCTGTCAGCAGGCTCTGCAATAGATAATTCCTCAGTACAGTTAGATAAGGAAGAACAGCCAATGCATTTGCCGTGTCCAGTTCACACTGTTATTTTAGACTTCAGCATGGTGCAGTTTGTGGATTTGATAGGTTCAGAGTTACTGCGACAGGTAAGCGACCTAACTGCGCCTAAATGTGAAGCCTAAAGTTTACCCAATGTCTTATGTTTCTCGTTAGCCTAAAAGGCCCCGCTGCATAACAATCCGCATATCTTCCAGCTGACCTTTAAGGGTGAGAGATTTAGCTATCGAGTTTCAGAAATTAATAAATTCCCATAAAACCACTTTTTTTTTTTTTTTTTAAAGAAAAGCCCCACTATCCATACAAAAGATATGTAAAACCTGTCATTCATTGTCACCAGCTCTGGAATCATGTAAGCTAAAACCACATTTATAAAAATGTCTAATTTGTTTTTTCCATTTTGGCTGTTTATTTTTCCTTCTAGCTGAACACTTTAAGAGAATGCTCTTCTTTAAAAGTGTCAGATATAAAACTACCAGCTGTCTTCCCCTAGAGTGATTTTGTTGTTATTGCTGACTGCCTAATTAGCCTTTTCTTTGAAGTATGCCGTGAACTTTTAAGTCTTCAAGTGGGGATCCTAGCCAATGGAGATATATATTTAGCAAAAATAAATTTCATGTTGCTGTGCTTCTCAGAAACACATAGTTCCAGATGGATTCTTAGTCAGCTTCCTCAAACTGTAGCTCAACTCCAAAAGAATTTTCTTTAAGAACAGGTTAGACTAACACCTATTAGGAATAATTATGGACTGAGCTGATGTCCCTAAAATCCTTGAAGATTTATTTGCCCCCCATTGAATGACCCTCCCATTGGGAAAGGGCAGTAAAGTCAAAATCTTTCCAGATTCCTTCCAGCCCCATATTCTGAAATTCTGTGATTCTCTGAAATAATGAGTTTCATTGACTTTAAAAAAAAAAGATTAACTACTTTGAGGTCTTATAATTACAAAGGGTCAGGCATTGAGGAAATGGTGAGAATCTATTCCCCTCTAAAATCTGATTTAACACTAAATTGATATAACTAAAAATGTTGGACGTGAAAATTGAGACAACCAGAATTACAGGTCATGCTTGAAATCATAGATTCCTATTCTCATTTACACATGGGCATGGCATCTGCGTACGGAGAGATGTTTCAAGTTAGTCTGTTCCTGGGAGAACTTTTTGTTTAAGTGAAGAAATAGCACTGTGTGTGCTGCGTACGAAGTGCAGGAGGGCCAGCACGGGGCCTGGCTGTGACCTGCCCTGCTGCTGGAGTCAGCGGTCAGTAAGATCTTGGACAACTTGGTGGTTTAGTGCTGAACGAAAAAAAAAAACAGGATTTGAGATACCAGAATAAGGGTTTCTTCAGAGATACAACACTACAAGGGAGGTTTTATTTCTCTGTTTATGAGTGTACTTGTATAACGCAGAATTGCTCTAATGCCTGTATGGAATTCTTTCCACAGATCATCCATATGTTTCACAATATTGGCATTACAGTCCTTATAGCTGCCTGTCACTGTGAGTATACGATTTGCTTACTAATATTGACTTATCTCCAAGGATAAGTTTTAAACTTAAGTGAAATGTTTAAGCCATACTGCTTGGTGTGGTTTTGCTGCTTAATTTATTTCCCCCCATTTTTTATAGCCTCTGTGATAGCAGACTTTGAGAAGAATGATTTCTTTGACAGCTGCGTCACCAAAGAAAGGTTCTTTCTAAGTCTTCATGATGCTGTGCTGGCTGCCTTGGGCAAGCATCAAAAGCCAGATGAGCAAGAACCTACTGCGGAAGAGTTTGCTCAAGAACCACTAGCTGAACAGCGGAAGGTAGAATATTTAGTTTAACATTTACACCTTTGTGTCGTTAAATTATCCTGTCAGTAACTTAAACCTTGTCCTGTGGCTGAGGAAATAGGGCAGAGCAGATGCTCTTTTGAATCATCCAGTTTTTCACAGGTACTTGCCTTTTTTGCAATGGATCGATAATCCAATTTGTTCCTTTGAGTCCTGTGTTCCTGACTGGGGAAAGGCATCTCTGTGTGCAAGCTGGGAAGGCATCCAGCTGAGTTTTGCAGCAGGGAATGACTTTGTTGCATTTTAAATTGTTTCCATTTCTCTGACAGAGCAAAGACCCTGTCAGGGCAGAGCAAAAGCTCCAAGTTTTTTATTTCCAGAGGTTACTGGAGCACCAGCTCCCTTGGGGCTGATGGGGGAAGTGAAGGACATTGCTAGCTTGATTTCCTGAAGAACTGAAGTTTATGCACAGGCTCTTTCTGTCAGTACTCTGCAACGATTTTTAAGCTCACTGGCTGTCTCAGCCAAGTTTGAATAGGGCAGATGGTTGCAAGTTCCAGGAAAAGCCCTTGTTCTGAGTAGAAGATTCCAGTAATTGCCCCACCTAGGGAAAGAACCTAGCCTTGGCTAATCATCCAATGCATACCGCCAGGCTGGGTCCTATAGCTGAATGAGGCAAGAATGAAGGCAAAAAACTATCCCAATCTGCAGGAAAATGGGGTTCTCGAGTTCTGCTGCTCATGGAACAACTTGTTTAACTCTCTTATCGTACAGAATAGTCTAATGCAAGGATATTGACCTTCCAGACTCTCTCCCCCATAGAAAAAAACTTCAAAGAATGAAGTGACAGTATATATTCACCGATCTCCCTTTAATGGATGTTGGGGGGCGCGCTGGGAGCAGCTACCAGGCAGGAGGTGACAATGGTTCCCCAGGAGCCTGCTCTGAGATAAGGCTGGGCTGGGTGTGCAGATGGGACCCACGGCAGCTCGGTGATGTCAGCCTCGGCAGTCCCTGCTAGCTCATTTCCTCCACAGCTGGGGATTTGGACTACCCTGTGCTCCCACGCCAGCATGGCCCTCTCGCTGCTCACATGATGTTGCCTTGGCATGGGAACTGCACTCAACTGGCTCAGCAGATTGGCCACCCTTGGCTTACAGAAATGTTTGTGTTCGTTTCAGGAAAGAAGTTTGCTCTTGAAGAAGAATAAAGATTTTTTCTCTGCAAAGAAATCTGACAATAAACTTCTGCATGAAGAGCCAATATCAGATATCTCATGCTCAGCCCAGAG
This sequence comes from Anhinga rufa, assembly GCA_013400875.1. Lineage (NCBI taxonomy): Eukaryota > Metazoa > Chordata > Aves > Suliformes > Anhingidae > Anhinga > Anhinga rufa. The sequence goes on along the minus strand of VZTV01013783.1, from coordinate 3,135 downwards.
TAAAGCAGAGCCAAGCTCTCTCCAGCAGTATGATACTCCACCCCTTCAATCGGATTTCCAGGACCCAGGCTGGGGGAAGAGATGGAAGTATACCAGCAATCCCTGAATTACAAGTGTTGGGGAATTGGGATTTCAGTAGAGAAGAGAAAGGTACAGTTAGGCAACAGCCTTTGATCTTCTTTTTATTTTTTCTGTTCCAGAGTTCTTAAAATAGACAGCCCGACTAATGCCTCCAGTAATTCTGTTGTTCTAAACAAAATGCAACACTTTTGTAATCGCTTTCAAGCATTTTCAATTTAATTTTCATATGCTACCTAGCAATGCCAAAAGCAGAGACATTTCAATGTATAAGATAATTCCTAGTTTTGTAGCTAATTCTAGCAAATTATTTGTGCTTCGTTATTGAAATTCTGTAGAAATTTAAATGTCCTATCTTATCACTTCTTATGTATTTATTACTTGCTAGTTAAGTGAAATTAATCTGCTGTATTTCAACAGGTTACATTCAGGCAGTTTAATTATTTTCAGATATATTTAGAATGATATGAAGCTTCAAAGAAAACATTTTCTTGTTACTCTTCAACACTTTGCTGAAGTCGATATTGTCTCCACTAACGTAACATGGTGTCTGTCCATTATTTCTGCCTCAGTCCCTTTCTAATCCACCAGAACTAAATCCCAGTAAAAAATTTTTTTTTTTTTCATGCTTTTGTAGTCCTTTACTGAAATAGTGAAGACTGGAGGCATGTATTCACTTTGTTCTGAAGAGCCAGGAAAATTGTAGACATAGATACAGTTAGCACTTGGGGAAAAAATCAGCTTGGTTATATTTTCTGTAGATCAGCCATAGAGTTTGATGCAGTAATATCAGGGCAGAGGTGTGAGCTACGATTCTGCTGAAAGCAGAAGCATTTAACTGTACCAGCAATAGATATCGTATGGCTTCATGCCCTCGTCTGGTGGATTATCCCATGGCACAAACTGCCTAGTGTGAAGAGCTGCAGGTTTAAGTGCCCAGCACTGTGTATATACACCATTCAGACGCTATTTTAGGGCAAAACTTGGATTTAAATGATGGATGCTTTGTGTACAGATCCCATGCTCTGGGCTAAATTCATTAACATGTCAACAGCTCTAACTTTTGCTGCTGGCATTGTGTGGTTTCTGGATGTGCAGTAACAGCAAAGTGGGTCCTCTGAATTCTGCTGCTCCTGGCTGCTAAATTTTAGCAATGATACAATGGCTAATAGGAATATTAATATTAAACTATCTGTAGTGTATTCCCATGAGTTCTTCTAATCTTCTTTGTCATTTTTTCATTTAAATTCTTATTGTTTCCAAGCAGTTTCTAGAGGGAAGCCACAGTATTGCATGTGTAAACTCCAATGGTAAAGGATTTTAGTGAACATTACTGTGTAGAGTTGCTTACTGTGGAGGAAACTGAGTCTTGGAACCCTCGCACCTTTTGGATTGAAAGACAGGAAAAACTGAAAGCTGAAATGGTGTTGAGTAATTCTCAAACCACATATGCTTCCCTACATTGTTTTGGACAGTGGCTTCACGCCAAGCTCCTCTCAGCTCTCTTCAAAACAGAGTAATACAAAACCCATGAAAAGCATAGCCCTGATTTCCAGATTCTGTTGGCTCTCCTACGGCAGCCTGGATTTAAGACAAAATGGCATTCCTAGCGGTTGGCACCATTGAAAGTCTCCATTGCAAACTTAAGATTTTTATTTTTTTTTGGCTTGTTCCGCAAAGTTCTAAATCTTTCCTTCCTACCCCCATGACTCTGCAGAGCTGAGCACCAGGAGACAACTCAGACGTCATTACATTAGCGTTCAAATTATGGGTATTCATGTTGCAAAACAAATATCTTGCTGAGAGGAAGTCCAGACAATCCTGATCGTTTTCCCCTGTAGCTGTGCAGTGCCATAACTCAGCTCCCGCATACGTACACAAGGCTTCTGTGTTTAGCCAAGCACAAATCCCGGGACACAGACCGTGAAGTGACAAAGCACGTACTTTATGGCCAAGGACTCCACCTATACCTCTAAAAAGCCACAGAAGTCAGAGTTCAAAGGCCTGTCTGTAATCGTGTGTTTGTAGGCAGCTTGATGTTCTCACCTGACCTAGTTGCAACAACTAGAGTTGTTTTGTGCACACAGCAACTTTTTAACATCCTTCCCAGGTAGTGCGATGCCATGATGTTCTCCTAGCAGGGCACGCTGCAGAAACCCAGGCACCTCTCCCACTGCACTTAGAGGATACAGATCCCCAAACATGCATGCTATCATTGCAGACAGTGCAGAGTGTGTATAACCATCCCCAACCCTGTTGTTGTTTTATTAACACGTTATTCTGGTGCATTTATGGCTGCAGAAGGCATAAAGCAGCTGAGGAGCCTTGGGAGTCATGCAGAGCGTGGCAGAAGCAGTTCTTGGGGCGATGCACCTCGGTGTGTCACACTGCGCAGGAAGCTATGAGGAAGGACCAGATAAACCAGTTACGTATGAGCATAGTTCGGGGGCATTTATTCTGCTTTAAAAATTAGTGCCAGGCTGGTTGTGGAAAGATGAGTGTGTCTTGGCTTAGGCCTGGCTCAGCAACCCTTTGAGGGTGCTACCCCAGCCTGTGTTTTTCTCTCCCAAATTAGAAGAGTCCTGGAAGAAGCTCAGCAGGAGCAAAGATGCTCAGTAATATCTTGCTTATGTAGGGGATCTCTGCATGAGGCTCCTCGTTCAGACTGTGGTAGCAGCTACTGTTTTGAGGGAGTGAGATACCCATCTGCATGCTTGCTTTGCTGTGTGGCTTTCCAAATCCGGCCGCGCACCGTCTTTTATGTTCTCACTTGAAGAAACCTGACCTAGGCCAGCTAGTCACGGAGGTGTGAGCGTACACCTCACCAGAGCCAACTGCACGAGTCGTTTGTTACAAACGTGGGATGACAGATAGGCCACCTATAAATTGAGATTATAATAGCTTCTGCAGTCTGTTTATATTGTGACTTCTTTGAGGTAGGAAGTTGCTGTGCAATAGAAGCAGGGGGGACTCCATCATGCTTGAGGTCTTTCAGCTCAATGTTACCTCGAACGCAGTGGTTGTGCAAAGGCTGAAATTTCATAGAATCACAGAACG
>VZTV01013771.1:0-45759 GCA_013400875.1 Anhinga rufa | reverse complement strand
TCCGGGCTAAACCACGACACAAATCTGTCAGCCTTTTTGAGTGGAAGGGTCATTGATGGAGAGTGCAGAGGTGCATGGAATACTGGAAGCAAGTTAGACCCTCATGGCTTTCTCATCATCCCCAGTAACACTGTGTCCTCCTAGCACTGTTGAGTCTTACTCATGCTTAGGTGGCACCTCGGTGTTAACCAGCTGGAGGGAAAGAGACTGGCAGCCTCACCACCTCAGCTTGCTTCTATGAAATCTCCAGGAATGCTTAGGAGAGAAGCATACAGATCTTACTATCACTCCCAAAGGGTCATTTCCATCTTCAGTTTTTTTCTTTTTTTAAGTATGTCTCTATTTTGCGTCTAAGAAAAAGCTGCAGTTTGCAAATCTCACTGTTTTGTTGTGAGTCATGACTGACAAGTTGAGATGAATCAATGCCTTCAACAGCCAGACACTGGGAAGGACTTGCTAGCTATATGAGCAGCCTATCTGACCAGGTGTTGCATTTCTGTAGCAGAGGGTGTAAAAGGGAGTCAGCACCAGAAACAGAAACATTTTCCAGAAACATTTCCCCTTGTCATCCTTTTGTTTTCCTTGGGTGTATTTTTTATCTTGTCTACATAAGAAAGATAATCCAGCTTCAAGAATAGTCCCAAAGTTTCTCTTCCTCCCACAAAGGACTCTAAATAATTTTTTGTGCTATCCAAAATATTGTCCTATGGGAGGAGACTTATACACTCCTGAGTGAGCATAATTTTAAATGCAAATTTTACTTAACTGAATGCTCAGAAAGGAGGCAGTAGGCTCATTGCTATATTCCTTTTAATGGTTTGTAGTGAGGGGGATGAGATGCATTTTACTGTGCAGGCCAAGGTGTCTCATAGTCCAGTTAGGGTGAGTACAAGGAAAGGCAACCAGTGCAGCTCCTCTCAGACGCGGTGTAAGTGCACAGCCTAGCAAATGTCATGACCGCACTGTGTCGCCAAGTGGCCTGGCCACAACACATTGATTCTCCAGTGCTCCACTTAGATAGTAGCCCATTAATCAACTTACCCACCAATTGGACAGAAACATTTCACGTGTTTGTCCAACTCCAGCACAAACACTAGAAGTCTAGATTTTTAATATTATATGCAGATGCCTTAACAGTCACATGGCAATATAGCATTTTTTCTTTTTCTCACTCACTTCCATGCAGATAAATGAGGATGTGAGGGTGGGCAGATACAGAAAGGTGTCAGTTACCTCATATTCTAAACTTCTTGGCAGTAAAGTAATTCAGAAATAGAGCTTCATGCAGGTAACAGTAGCTTTGAAAGAAACATAAGAAGAGTCTCTTTTACATGATTGCCTCTCCTTCATACGTGTGCTGCAGAAGGAGACCTAACTACTTTACTGGCTGTACGCAAACAGAGAGATAAAGTGTAAAACGTTGCACCCTAACAAGAGGACCAAGAGGTGATAGCAGGAAAAGGAAGGGTAAGAAGACAAAGAAACTGTGGTTTTGTTGTTACAAGGAAATCAGTACAAATCTTTGGGCAAACGTGCTGAATAACTGGTCTTTAAATCGTCATAGATAGTAGCTATACAGCAATCTTAAAAGAAATAATAAAAGGGTATTTTCAGTTAATTCAAGCATTCAGTTAATATGATTTAATACAGTAGGTGTTGCCACCTGCTCCTACACTGCTCCTGCACCTACAATTGTATTAATAACAAAGTGCACGGAGATGCTGTGACCTCCGTCTGCATCAGCACATTGGAGAATTCAGGAGTTCTCTGCTGCTTGTAAATGCTCTTTCTTTCTTTGAAGGCGCACACAGGTGAATAATATCTGTAGAAACTGATAGAAGCTGTTCACCAAGATAAAGTGTTCTTACATTTCTGACATGTCAAAAACATCTGCTTCCTTCTTAAATAAACCATTGAATGAATATTCTCATACAGCACTACTGAAGCATGCAATACAGCTTCACTAAAAGCCTTCCACTGCCCTCCAGATACACTTAAGAAAATAACTCTAAATGGAAGTATGATACACACAATAGCTAAAGGGAATGTGATCACATTCAGGGAAGATAAAGAAATGATAAGCAGCCACCTGCATTTCTGGAAAGTCCTTGGGCTTTTGCTATTGGCGATTCTAGCAAAACACTTGACAGCATACACCCATGTCTGCTCCCACAGTTTTTGGGTTGAACCACAGGCTCTGGCTTGCACTGCTATTGTGAGAATAGCCTACCCCTATGAAAGCAGCTACTTAGGAATAGGAAAGACTCATAGAAATAAGAAGTAGCCAGGCAATTCTTCCCCAGGAACTGAAGTGAAACTTTCTTAATTATTAAAAAAAAAAACAAAAAGCAGAGGAACTGCAGGAGAGCTAAGGGAAGGATCCCCAAGACTGTCTTCTGTGCATGCCAGGGTGCCCCAGCTTGCATAGGAAACTCAAGGTCAGATTTTGCTTGTGCCATAGGACAGAGGGAAACCTTCTGTTTCAAACCACTGTTTGAAATAAGATTGGGAAAAGCTGGTCATGACTAAGGTTGTTTGGTACCGTCTTTCAGAAAAAATAGAAAGCGCTTTGGCAGTCAGAAGCCAGAGAAAATTATTAGCCTCGTACTAGGTTGTCAGTGGGAATATATATAGGAATATGTATTGACTTTGATCTAATTGTACTCTGGCTTTACAACTCCTTGATTTCAGATTCCCTTCCTTCTAGAAAGTTTAAATACAAATAATTTTCCTGTTTCTTATATTTCTGTTGTGTTAGTTTGCACCTTTGAGATAAACTCTTAGAAATTATTATTTTGTCTTTACATTTCTCTTATAAATATTAACACAGGCAGACTCCCGCAGAGGGCAAATGGACTGTCCCCTAACTTGGTGGTGGCTGAGTACTGTAAGTATCCCAGGGAACTCTCTCCTAATCCTCCCAGCTGAAGTGCTGCTAAGCACAACTCTCCCAACAGTTTTTGCTCCATAACATCTTGACTATTTGACCCTTCATCTCCACAACAAAGCCTAAAGTAAAACATCAAACAACATATTCTTAAAACACCAACATGTCAAATTCTTCATAAAGGACATATAGGTCAGCTGTAAATTTTTAAAAACCCTTTCCTTTTTCTATGAATAGGACCTAGGTTTTTCAAGTGTGTAAAAACCTGGAGTAAAGGCTCTTCCTAGGGTCTTTGTCTCCTGTAGAGTTACTACCTCCTCAATAAGAAAAAAGGTGTTCTTGTTTAAGGCTATGGGGGGCATACTGAGCTTCCCATCCCCTCTCTTAACTGTTCTGCTTTTCTTTCCCGAAAAATCCTGTTGAAAGGAGTATATTTCTTAGAGTGAAATTCAGAGAGGACTAGAATAGCTTCCTGCAGGCAGTTGCCAGGTTGATATATCAAAGCGATATTGCTTTCTGAATTGAGTGGCACCAATCAGCAGGAACTGTCAGTCTGGGGATATAATAACTGTGGTGCCAGTCGTCAGGAATCTAAATGAAAGTTTCAGCTGTACTTGTTGTATATTTAAAGTGTCTGTTGGCTCAGGGAGGGGAATAGGAAGGGGGAAGAGCTTTACTGGCAGTGTCAAGGGAAGGATGGCATCAAATGAAAAATTTGGTGAAGCACAGAGCACCTGGATTCTCCTCTCTGAACAGTGTGAGAGTCAGACGACCGAAGTCACGGCATGAAATGGATCTCACATCTGCACCCTCCATAATTCCAAGCCCTAACTATCTTTCTGAAGGGAAGGTGAAGATTCTTATAAGCCTGTCACATTTGTCACACTTACATCCTACCGAACTGCCTCTCCAGACTCCAGTCCAAATATAGATCCCTGAAAACTCTGCTCGGCTCCTGCCTGACTCTGTCAATGCCTGAAGTCAGTAGACACCTGATTTTTAATGAACAAATTTCCTCAATTCTTACCAAGATGGTGACACAAACTCCCTCAGAACCCACAGACCCAGCACCCTTCCCTTCACCCTGCCCCGCTGTGGCTCTGGGCACATGGGAGAGCCAGTGACCAGGTCCAGTCAGGGAGGGCAGAGCAGTGGGCTCAGCCACAGCACTCATGTGGAGCTTGGAGCCAAGGGAGCCTGTTTCCACCTTCCCAGGAGACTTCTCTAGTCTCTGGGTTGTCACTGTAGGCACAGCTATTTTGTCCCTCTCATTGAAGCTGTTTCCCTCACATTACCGAGGTATGACTCACATGAGAATCGGGACTTTCGGGTGAAGCCAGATAGGGAGGATCAGGCTCTGATTTCTGCTTCCAAGGCTCTTTCAGAATACTGTTATGTGAAGCCCGCTCAACACAAAGAAATAGTGTTTGAGTAAGGAAAAACCCTGGCTGCCCCCTCCTGAAGGAGCTCCCGCAGCACCAGAAAGTACATGTTGGAAATCCTGAGGTATTCCAGCTCTTGGTGATATATCAGAGACCTTTTGCAGATCTAGGACTGAATAAATTAACTGATGTAATGAACTGGATCACCCTTCTGTGAGGGAACCACAGGTCCTGGGATCAGTGCTATTTTAATCAAATTTTGTTATGTCAGTCATATTTTAATTGTTAGATTTTTTTTTAATACTCTGCACTATAAACATGAGATAAACCATTAGATCCATGCACTATCTGTGAGTAAGGTCACAGTGTTGATTCAGTTTTCTGCGAACATGACTATGACTCACCAGGCAGAGGAAAACTCTCAGACCGTAGTAGTGCAAGTATCATAAACAAGTAAAGCTTGTATTTTCTGGACTGCACGAGTGAGTCCTCAGTCCCAAAAACCTTAGCCTGATGTAAGATTTAATGAGAAGGGTGCAGAGCCTCAGCTTCTTTCCTGTCCTTGTACTCTCATGCTGCAGATCTGTGACTCCCACCTAACTTGCATAATTGTCTGGAAAGCAATTCTCCTGCTGAATCAATCTCACCAACTATTACAAAAGGTCAAAGTGATATTGTACGTACAGTTACAATTCCTGATCTGTAGTTTATAGGACTCAACAACCCCCACAGAAGAAAAAAAATGGAGACCAGAGGATGACCAGGAGCCTGGCCAAAAAGGATTCTACCTTAAATTCTGTGAGTTGGAAGTATCTGTGATTCATCCAGCTATTGTAGACACACAGTTAAATATTCTGCCTTTAACAACATTTGGGTTTTACCCTCTTAAATCATGCAAAATTGAAACTAAAGTCTCTAATGAAGAAAACACCTTTTAAAATAAAAGTAATTTAGAATAAGATTTAAAATATGTATTCTAAAAATGTAGTCTTCCTTTTTTTCATTTACTTCTTCCAGTAATGAAAACAATAAATTATGATGTGTGTGAAGTGGGTTTAAATGGATGTTTTACACAGTTTCTTTGCCTGGGAAAGAATCATTAAAAGGTATTACAGGTCTGATTTCTCAACTTATGTGAGCATGGTCTGTAAAAGATGATAGCCACTGAAAAGGTGACAACCAGTTTGAAAGGATATGTAATATTGATTTTAGAAATGGATTCAGGTTAACCAGATACGACTGCAGAATTTTCTACCATCTGTCCCTTTGGGGAATGCTCTGCAGTAGTACTGAAGATTCATGGCAGATCTCATGCTTAGGCTCTTCAGGCTGTTTTGTCCTCCTGGATGTTGTCAATTGCATTTGCATTTCTTTTTATTCTCAGTATTTTGCACCCTGGTGTCCACTGAGGAACAGATTCTTGTGTACACATCCTGTGGCATTGCTACAGGCAGATGGTTTCTATCCCAGTGCATCATTGGCTGTCCTAGAATCCCAGATTTCTTTTTTAAAGGATTTTGCCTGATGTCTGCTGTGCCTTCAGTAGGGTGATCTTTTGTATTATTCAACTCTAGAAGAGCTGTCAGAATAAGAAAGAATTATTGAAGGTATCCAAATTGTTTTCCACTAAATAATCAAAAGTAAATTCACTTCATCAAAATGTTTGTGTAATCTTAAACCTGGAAAAAAAACCGCCAATATCGAATGTGGCTGGAAAATTAAACTAAAAGCATTCAGAATGGAAGTAATGTGCCAATATTTAATAGTGGCAGTAATTAACCGCTGGGAAACCTGATTATGGAAAGACATAATAAGCTTTAGCCCTTGAATCAAATTCATCTCTCTCAATATCGACAGTCCTACTCCAAAACAACTCCTTCATACAGATTATTGGTTCAGATTACCAGATTTGCAGCATGTAAAAAATCAGAACATATCATAACGAAAATTTCCAACCTAAAGTTTTCACACCCAGTTTAATTTGGAAGTTATTTTCTTTGGCTTTATGAATGGAATGAACCACAAAGAGCTAAGTATAGTTAAATGACTCAGTGAAAATAAAAATCAAATTGTTATAACTGATAAAAGGAAATTTTAAGTTCTTGATTCTTGTTTATTTTTAATATATCATATTTACATTCCCAGTGGTTATCATTGCATCTGACAGCTTATCAGGATATTAAGAAGGATAAGCAGCTACAAAAGGTGAACATCTATAAACCGTCTACTAACTGTGAGGAGATTTGGGAAAAAAAAATTCCCTGATGACCCCACAATTGTTGATTACAGTGATTTGAGTACATTCCTCTGAAGAATCATGCCTGGGCTGAGACATGAGGACAGCACTAGATGGATCATTGTCTTGATGCTCCAAACCTGTTATGTTTTTGTGTTGCAGCTTTGTACTTTAAAATTTTCCAAGCTTTCTTAGTAGTGCAAGAATCATAATTTAAATGCCTCAAATTTAAATGGCTCAAAATCATAATAGTGATTAGATTATAAACTGTCATACCGAGCTAGTTAATTTTCTTTATATATTTGCTCCTCCATGGTTTCCTCCCCAAGTTTCTTGGTTTTTGAAAGGCACAGACCATTCCCTAAAAGATGCAAGGACAGGTTCAAAGAATGTAATGCTTGCAGGCAAGCTCCACATTTTTTCACTTAGACAGGATGGTCCCATTTAGCTGAACATTCAGCAGTATCTTAGCTCACTTGCCTAATTCCATTTGCCTATTTGATTTGCCATTTGTTTGATTTTAAATTGATAACAAAAAACCTTCATACATAAATCCTACATCACTGCAATATCTGTTCATGATACAGAACAACCCTCTTGCAGTGTGAATGCTTTGAAGATTAGACATTTCATGAGGCTGTCATATAAATACACTGGTATTTATTTAGACAGGTCCAGGTAGGCAGCTGGCTCCTTGAATTTTGATATATCTGTTTGTTAACAGCCTTAATTTTATTAGCTGTGTTGGCAGAGAGTCATGGATTGCTTGGTGGGGACAAGGGTATTTTATATCTTATTTGAACATTTTTTCAGGAGCTTGTCCATTGTTTCTATCTTTACCAGATGACTAGCTTTGTATGAGCTGCATGTCAGAGATATAGAGATAAGCAGAAGGAACTGTGTAATTTAGCCAGCTCTTGGGTAGAAAAATATATATTTTTAGCAAATGGTTTCATTGTGTAAGGACAGGTAATGCAAGTGACACACATCAGCTGTCTTATGCTCTGTTGACTGCTATAGACGGCACCATCACTGGCAGAGTGAGTAGTGATGCTGAGTTAAACTCATCTGCCACTTTGCATTATAAGCTGCTGTTTGCAGTTGCTCATAACTTTGCTGGACTTTGGCTAGAGGACAGAGGAGGGTTGTCCCTATAACTACTGGCCCCAACTGTGCAGCACTGGGCACAGGAGCTACAAGCAGGGAGGCTGTCTCTCCTGCCCAGCTGGGAATGGCATGGACACAAGGGAAGATGGAGTATTAGAATGAGCATGGATGAGGATAAGGAAGAGGAAAATCAAATAGGATGAGCAATAAGGGTTTTAATAAAATGCACTGCAAAGAAGAGGCCTGGAATAGGGGACACTGGCAGCTCTATGGTGGCTGGCAGAGAGGGACAGATAAACAAGGCTCTGGGATGGAGACAGGAAGGGGACCGGCAGGAGGGTGACTCTGGGATATTGTGTAAGGAGACAGAACTGAGGTGGAAAGACTGGGGCAAGGAACCAGATTCTGAGTGTGAAAGAGTCCTGCTATGGGGTAGCGCATGGTAAGGAAGCAGAGGCACTGAGTCCATAGGGGACAGCAGGTTTGGGCAGTGAGCCTGTGGGAAGGGTCCAAGGCTTTAGGTATGTGATGAGGAACCCAGTGTTTGGAGGGGGTAAAGGCACGGAAAGGAAGAGATTAAATAGAACTATTGACTTGATATAAACTTTAATTATCTTTATGTCAAGGAGAACATATATTGGCAAGATCTAAGACAGTTCTCTGCTTTGAGGTTAAAATTTGCTAGGAGAAATGTAACCCTGCAACCAGTTAAAGCCATAACAGTTAACTTCCCATCTCCTTGTGTGGTGAAGGGCTAATGTGACAGCTGCCATGAGCCATCTACAGTTATTCTAAGAAATGCCAGGAGGATGTAGGAAGATGTAGGAGTATGGGTGAGTGACAATAACTGTTCATTAGTTTTCCTCCTGATCATGTCAAGGCTTTATGCTGGACACCTGGTGCCATCTGCTTCCCTCCAGCTGTTCCCACTGGGGAGACTGGGGTAGCTGTGTTGCAACAGTGACCTGTGCACCACTTTGCTTATGCTGCTGCAGCCCTCACTGCTATGCCTTCAGTGAATGATACTGCAAAATAGCTAGATTTAGGGTGAACTTACAAAACCGCCTAAAGGTTGGATTTGTCAATGTTGAGTTTTGTGTAATGTTTGTATTTTACTTCTAACACTGTCTGGACCACATGAAAGTTGTCAATCTACCATCATCTCCCAGTTTCTCCATTAGCTCAAACAGTGGAATCAAGCACTCAGAATAAAAGTTGCATGAGGTGGACCATTTTCTGGGATGACTTGGGTTTCTAATGTAAGGTCCCTCAATGCTTCTATAACGGAGGCTGAAAGGCTTGTGTTGAGGAAGACAGGATTTCTGTAAGAGAAAAAGTGGTCTTGTGATTAAGACAGTCTAACAATAACCCTATACCTATTCCTGCCAGAAAATTGCTACCTAAAGCTAGATTAGCCGTTACTCTAAAAATTCTACAAAATATATGGTCTTTCATGCCTCAAACTTGCTGCCCAATCACAGAACCACAGAATCACAGAATGGAAAGGACCTCGAGAGATCATCTTGTCCAACCCCCCTGCGTGAGCAGGCACACCTAGAGCAGGGGGCACAAAAAACATTCAAAACCCGCATCCAGGTGGGGTTTGAATGTCTCCAGGGAAGGAGACTCCACAGCCTCTCTGGGCAGCCTGTGCCACTGCTCTGGCACCCGCACAGGAAATAAGTTTTTCCTCATATTTAAGTGGAACTTTCATATGTTCCAACTTGTGCCCATTGCCCCTTGTCCTGTCATCGGGCACCACTGAGAAGAGTCCAGTCCCAACCTCCTGACACCCACCCTTCAGCTACTTATAAACATTGATAAGATCCCCCCTCAGTCTTCTCTTCTCCAGGCTGAACAAACCCAGGTGTCTCAGCCTTTCCTCATAAGGGAAATGCTCCAGTCCCCTTGATCATCTTTGCAGCTCTCCTCTGGACTTGTTCAAGTAGTTCCCTGTCCTTCTTAAACTGGGATTAAATTAAAGGCTAATTTTAATACTAATCTGTCTGCCTTTCTCCACATATAAAATGCAGAAGATAGCACTCCCCATACCACAAAAATACTGCACAAATAAAACTTACAATGAGTAACACCATAGAAAAATCCCCCGAGGACATTTGTGATTCTGTCAGATGGAAGAGTTTGAGTAGCATAAAGTAAATGTGTCCATGGGCCATGCACTGAAATATGAGGGTAAACCAAAAATATTGAGAAGCCCCTCAGTCACTGAGTGCTGTCCACCTAGGGCACAGAATGAGACAGTCTTGCAGAAAAAAACAGTGTGTGATCCTCAGAAAAACTGCCACAATTCACACACAACAAGGGGACAGCCCAGGGCTGTACAGCAGAAATGCAGATCGATACACAGAAAGCTTAATTTAGGCATTTTGTAACTTTTCAGTGCTTGTATTACAACCTTACTGTAACTTTATTGGGTGTCTTGTTTAGAACATAGGTTGACCAGAGGTGAAAGGTATCCTGATGGTTTTATTAAAGTTCCATTATCACCTACATATTCTTTACATACTTTCAGAACAAGCCACTTTTGTTTTAATGTGCTGCAATTGTCCTGAGCCCTTGTTGAAATTATTTTCTCATTCAGTAGTCAAATTGCTGCAGCAGCAAAGTCTTACTGGGTAGCCATGAGAGGAAACCTTTCATAATTTGGTGCTCAACATATTATCATCATTATAATTTGGTCCTCCTGCATTCATTTTGACATTTCAGTTTTACTCAGAATATAACATGGCATCCTTTCACATTAGCAGAGATCCATGCAACATATGTTCACTTAACTTAGACACCACATCATTTTCACTAGATTTTGATTTCTTCTATTCTGACTGACACAGGCCTCAGAAATCATAGAGGAGCAAGAACTTTTGAGCTCATTCAGGTACACCCTGTATCTACAGTGAGGGAACTGACTGCAGTAGCCAACGCCAACACCAATGCAGATAAGAAACACACATCTTAGACCTGCTACAAGTTAGTGCCTGTAACACTCGCTTCATGATAGGTGCAGGCAGGACTGTTCACTGGTTTTGGCCCCAGGGAATTTGCTTGCTGTATATACAGAAGGGAGCGCATGTTATGCTCATTTAAGAGTGGCAGGAGCTGCCACAGCAGCATGTACTATCGTGCAGATGAAGGGAGGGTTCAGGCTAAGCAGACCAGAGCTCCTTCTGGGATTCCCATTCTTTCATTGTCCCTGTGTGATCACAGAATCACAGAATGGTAGGGGTTAGAATGGAGCTCGAGAAATCATCTTGTCCAACCCCCCTGCGTGAGCAGGCACACCTAGAGCAGGGGGCACAGGACCGCGTCCAGGCGGGGTTTGAATGTCCCCAGGGAAGGAGACTCCACAGCCTCTCTGGGCAGCCTGTGCCACTGCTCTGGCACCCTCACAGGAAAGATTTTCCTCATATTCAGGTGGAANAGCAGTTCCCTGTCCTTCTTAAACTGGGGGGCCCAGAACTGGACACAGCACTCCAAATGCGGCCTCACCAGGGCAGAGTAGAGGGGCAGGATGACCTCCCTCGACCTGCTGGACACACTCCTTTTAATGCACCCCAGGATACCCTTGGCCTTCTTGGCCACAGGGACACAGTGTTGGCTCAGGGTCACTTGCTGTCCACCAGCACTCCCAGGGCCTTCTCAGCAGAGCCGCTTTCCAGCAGGTCAGCCCCCAGCCTGTACTGGTGCCTGGGGTTGTTCCTCCCCAGGTGCAGGACCTTGCACTTGCTTTTGCTGAATTTCATGAGGTTCTCCATGGCCCAGCTCTCCAGCCTGTCCAGGTCTCGTTGGATGGCAGCACAGCCTTCTTCTGGTGTATCAGCCACTCCTCCCAGCTTGGTATTGTCAGCGAACTTGCTGAGATCTGGAAATTCAAAACTGTAATCAGACATAATATTCCTTAACATGTTCGATTTGGTCAAATATGAGGTCTTTTTCCTAAATGTGTTGTAGTTTTGTGGACTTTGTCAGCTGAAACAAGAAGGGAAAGTACATACCTCAGTGAGTGTTGCAGATGTGCCCTACCAGTTTGGTGCAATATTCAGAGGATGAGAACTGACAGTTCAAGCCTCTTTTGCTCTAATGTACTGAATCTGAATGCCCTAAAGTGAAGAAAGCTGGAATTTCAATTCAAAATTCAACACCCACATCCCTAAATTCAAGAGCATTTGGGGTTAGTTTTTAATGTTAGTTCCTTGCAGGGATAAAAACAATTTGGTCCGAAGCCAGAAAAAAATCTGGGGTCCTCTCTGCCCTTTGCTACTGCTATCTGGCAAATCAATCTCATGCCTAATTGAAGACTGCACCTGCAGAATATTAAAGGTGGGGAGTGTGCAATATATTTTGAGTGACACTCACCTCACTATGATGGATGCTTTCTGACAGTGCTAACACAGTGAAAGGATAACACCCCACCTCTCCTGTCACAGGAGCCTGATAGCAGTCAGAGAGTTGGCATCCTGTGTGAGCTCATGTGATGTGGAAGGGGGCTGCTGAGCAACCTCCTCTGTAGCATTTCCTTCCATGCCCCTCAGCTTAGCTCTCTGCTGGCATGTGAGCCAGAGCTCTCTATCTGCTCAGAAAGCATTACATGGCATCAGGCTTCAGAGAAACTTAAATAAAATACTGATAAGCAGATGCTAATTGTTGCCAGCCAGTATTCAGAGGAAGGGCTCTTAGGAAAGGAAACATCAAATACACAGAGAAAATATTATAAATAGCATAAAATAATAAATATTATCTGGAATGCTTTGCATAACTAAAAATAAGATGGAATGAGCTAATAGAGATACTGCAGTTATTCCTACACGGATATGGCTCTTTCCTTCTCCTACCTCTGTTAATAGGATTTCAACTGCAATATTCATTTACATAGCATTTATATTGTATTAACACTAAAATGCCCATGCAAACACATTCCTCCACAAGTTTCTTTAAGAGGTGGTTTCTTGGTGTCTCCAGGATATCCCTGATACTCTGTCACCTGGGGTGCAGAACTGAGAAAGAAATGCAGTGTCTCAGTCCTTTCAATGTCTTCCTGACTCATGTCAACAAACTCTTAATTCTCCACATTCTGGGCTTATAGGTTAATCACTGATGACCCTTTGGCTAACAATTAACACAGAAGTAGAACAGCTGCTGGATTCATTAGATACAGAATTTCTTTCTTGTATCTATAGTTTCACCAGAGAACCTGTTTCAATTGCCTATGCATGGGTTTGTAGGGCTACAAGATATTACCATCTTCCCGTAAACCCAGGTAAATAAAATACTAACGTCCACACAAGCATACCACCACCTCAGGTGCACCTGCCTTCATTCTCTTCTCAAGAGAGGCAGAGTCCCAGCTTAAAAGCAGTGAATAACAAAATGCAATATGTAATCTATAGAGGTGACAACCAGTTTATTTTGTGCTCATTCTGGTCCATAAAACACACTGTGGTAGATCAAAACTGACTAACGGTGGAGAAATGAAGCCATTCTATGTATTGAAAGTGGTCAAGGTAGAGGACAGAATTTACAGCAAATTCATTTAGGTTCTGTACTGTTCAAATCTCTTTCTTCTTACGATCTTTTTCCTGCAGTCTGACTAGAAAAGCTCTTGAAGGGTAAGCATGTATGGTTTGAGGGAATAATCAACCACAGACTTCCTCAGGTAGTGCCAGAAAACGTTACTAAACATGACTTGTGACTACCATGTTCCTTTTCCTGATTATTCTGGGTCTCAGAGCTGAATGGCCCTGCCCTCTACATGTGGGTAGGGTAGGGATCCAGAATATTCCACCTAAGTTCCACCTTTCCTTTTATCTGGTTTTCTTCTGTCCCATGCAACAAAATCAAATGCCTGAAGGCAAATCCAAAGGATGTAGACTATACCTTTCAATCTGTTCCCCTTTATCTATTCATCACTTCTTCTATTATGTTGAAAGAAATGCCTGTTTTTGGAGCTGAGCCATCTATTTAAATCTGAGCACTTAACACAGTAGGGTCATGGTCAGTAGCAGGGACACCCCAGCAAATCATTAGGACTTCCAAAATCATGTATAAATGCAGTGTATATGTATACATATGCCACTCTGGCTCAGAAAGCTCAGGGAAGAATCCCAGTTTAACTGTAATGTAAGTCAAAGCCCAGAAAAGTAGTGGGCATCTTTGCAATCACAGACAAAGCAGGAGGACCTCTTTCTCTTCATTATGAATTTTGGTAGATGAAACAAGCTGAGGTGCAAAATTTTGTTTTAACTACAGCTCATAATAAATATTTCTCTATCCCTTGTTCACCAGGTGAAGCTTCAGTGCAGCTGAGTAGGACCTGAGCATAACTGTCTTCAAGTGAACTTAATTCATTGATGCTAGAGTAACTTAAGGACTTTGTCTGAGACCTTACTGAAAGCATTTGCCAGCATGACCGATGCAGGACAAGCTACAGGGTGATAAACATTAACTGAAGAAGGCAGTTTCTTTCAATTTTTTATTCATCTATTTCCTTTTTTCCACACTTCCAAATATAAGAAAAACCCAACCTGCCCACTGTTACTTCAACCTATTTGTACAAAGGTAAAAAAAAAGTCTCTGGTATTTTCATAGCTTCTTTTACATAATAGTTTACATAGCTAAGCTGTCAAAAAGCTCTAAGGGACTCAAACCTCCAGCTCCCATCCACATCAATAATACTGTGTAACTTTAACCATGGAGCAACTCAAATACATGCACTTATACACCTTTGAACAAGCATTAAGTATTAATATAGCCAACCACTTAATTGAACACCAAGGTATAGACTACTGTGATGGTTAACTGAAGAGTAGTTAAGGGAATCCCATTGCTCTAAAACTTCTGGGTTTTGGGTATTGAGGGTTTTTTTGTGAATTGTATTACTGTCTTCCTTTTCAGTCTGAGGGAATGGAAGGCAAAGGGAAAGGGCAAGGCCAGGCAAGGGAAGGGGGAAGGGAAAAAGAAAAAGGGGAAAGGGGAAAAGGAAGAAGGAGAAGAGGGAAGGGCAAAGGGAAGAAGGGGAAAGTAATAAGAAAGGCAGAGCAGTAGCAACCGTTTTGCTTATAAGAAGGCCTTTTGATTACTGTAGTCCCCACCGCAGAGGTGAGAGAGCTTTTAGGTGAAGTACAGCAGTGCTTGTGTTTGTAAACTGTATTCTGCAGCATGTCCCGGCAATATTTTTTTGGATGTTAAGCAGAAGCTAGTTATATCCAATGGCAAACTGAGGATGACCAAGTAGTGGAGCAACAGTGAATTGTGGAGAATTGGAGCTCAGTGCTGCATGAAAGCAGATATTTAGCCAGAAGGTGTTCGATTCTTCAAGCCAAATGACACACCCAGGTATATCACAAGAAAAAAACTCTAGTCGTAAATCTCATTCTAGGGAGAGTGCCTTGCAAGGTTTGAGAATCAAAAGGAAATTAGTGTTTACATTTATGATAGAAAGTGCAATCTTACACGTGTCAACCAATCATGTTTTAATATGGATAATGCTCTGAATTTGCATGTGTTACCAAAATGGTTTAACTGTTTTTGACATTTAAGGAATTTAAGTGGAGATGAAGAGTTTCATTGTGCTCTTTCCTATCAACTTAAAATGCAGGAGATTTGAGTCACTGTGCTAAGGAAAGGAGAGAGAAGGCGCATGTAATATCCATGGCAGTAATCCAGGTTCTGAATTAAATTCCCTGATCCAATCATGCTTTCTGAAGCAAGAATTACTTCCTTTCCATTAGCTGGAGCAGCAATGTTCCACTGCTGCAGGTGGGCCCTGTGTGTATTAGGGAAAAAAAGAATGTGAAGTTGCTAGATATAGTGTGATAAAAGTCTCAAGTTGTACGCAGTACCCTAAATACATACCATCAGATGGGATGAAGACTGCCACTGCCCCTCTAATATAAAGTGTGTTTGGACGGGTCTAGTTGGATTCTTAGCTGCCCTTTTTTGTCCAATGTTGTCTTCTCTCTTCATTATCATTCATTTGACACTTGGCTGTAGATTCCCCAGATTAAGAATGGCTTGGCTCGCTGCAAGGAAAGGAGACTTTCTGAATTGCTTGTTGCAAAATCACTCAGGAATCTCTGGTGATTTATTTAATATATGTATAGATATAATCTCCATAATTTTGAAAAGAAGGTTACAAAAAGACTGAAACACCTCATGCGTGCAGCACAGAGGTTAATGCAATTGCCCATACATAGGCATCTACTGACATCTGAGATACCTTGGGGTATCCAAGAAGCACGCAAAAGTGGTGGATAAGACAGAAAATTTAAAAGAAACTCAAGTCCTTTTGGAACAGCTTCTGGGGGCCAGGTGGAAGAATGTGGGCTGTCAGAAGTGACACTAGACAGCCATGTGTGGACAAATGCATCAAGCCCAAGAAATGGGATTTAGTTTGTGATTAAGACACATGAATATAGATATCTCTATATGGGTATCTGTATATGTGGTAGATGGCTGAATATGTAAGTTCCCACTATAGGCAAAGGAGATCAAGAGCCCTATTAATTTGCCTGACCACTGGTGTCTCCTGCCATATGAGTTGCATACCCATACAAGGTGGGCAAGTGAGACCCAAGGACCTATAGCAGACCTGTGTGCCTTTCTGCAGTATCAGCTGGGGGCAAGTAGGATATCCTGGGACATTTTAAATGAAACTAGACACCTATGTTGACACAATGTCATGGATGGGGGTGGAAGGAGAGGGACTCTTTCATTGGAGCCTGGGAAGCTTTCTCCAGAGTTGACACTACGGCCTCCATTCAGTTGTCCACACCAATGTGGTTTGTGCTATTAGAAATGGTCTTCCTGGCCTCTGCCCACCACTCCAGAGACAGACTGTGGTGTGTTGACCCTGGCTGGACACCACGTGCCCACCAAAGCTGCTCTATCACTCCCCTCCTTAGCTATACAGGGGAGAAAAAATATAACAAAGAGCTCATAGGTTGAGATAAGGACAGGGAAAGATCACCCACCAATTACCATCATGGCCAAAATAGACTCAACCTGGAGAAATTAACTTAATTTATTGCCAGTCAAATCAGAATAGGGTAATGAGAAATAAATGCAGCACCTTCCCCCACCCCTCCCTCCTTCCTGGGCTTAACTTTACTCCTGATTTCTCTACCTCCTCCGCCCACAGAGGCTCAGGGGGACAGGGAATGGGGGTTGTGGTCGGTTCATCACACATTGTCTCTGCAGCTCCTTCCTCCTCAGGGGCAGGACTCCTCACACACTCCCCCTGCTCCAGCGTGGGGTCCCTCTCATGGGAGACAGTCCACCATAAACTTCTCCAACATGAGTCTTTCCCACGGGCTGCAGTTCTTCACGAACTGCTCCAGCGTGGGTCCCTTCCCCGGGGTGCAGTCCTTCAGGAACAGACTGCTCCAGTGTGGGTCCCCCACGGGGTCACAAGTCCTGCCAGCAAACCTGCTCCAGTGTGGTCTCCTCTCTTCATGGGTCCACAGGTCCTGCATCCTCTGTGTGGGCTTCCCACAGGGTCACAGCCTTCTTCAGGCATCCACCTGCTTTGGCGTGGGGTCCTCCACGGGCTGCGGGTGGATATCTGCTCCACCATTAACCTCCATGGGCTGCAGGGGGACAGCCTGCCTCACCATGGTCTTCATTGACCTTGGTGTCTGCAGGGTTGTTTTTCTCACATATTCTCACTCCTCTCTCACAGCTGCTGTTGCGCAGCATTTTTTTCCGCTTCTTAACTATGTTCTCACAGAGGCGCTGCCACCATTGCTGATGGGCTCAGCCTTGGCCAGCGGTGGGTCCCTCTTGCAGCCGGCTGGCATTGGCTCTGTCAGATATGGGGGAAACTCCTAGCAGCTTCTCACAGAAGCCACCCCTGTAGTACCCCCACTACCAAAACTTTGACACGCAAACCTAATACACAGATCTTCCATTGGCTCTGTGCTGTATTTGTTAGCCTCATATGGATGTATCAGATACCCAAATATCACAAATTACACTTAGAGCTTCATTCACTTCAACTAGAGTCTAAACAACTAGTACATGGAGACAGCTAAACTTTGTCAGAAAGGATGGCAATGAGTTGTTTTTCATTTAAACTGAACTGAAACGAGGGTCATATATTTTTTTATTGGAAAGAAAGTGAGCTGTTGCAAAAAGCCTTCAGGAGAAAAAAGTTACAATGAAACCAAAAAGTTGTTTTGACTTTCGGTTGCTAGGAAGATCTTTATGGCTCAGCAGCAATTAAGTGTTTGCATGCTGGTTCTGTGGAAATCTAGAAATAATGGAGAGCTGTTTAACATCACATTTGTTTACCTGAATATTTTCACTCAGGACTGTCTCGTTATGTCTTATTATTATCATGTTTCAGCCCTAAACTATCAGCATAAGGATCAATTATAACACTGCATTTTCCTGTTAAAAAAGAGGTTCATGGATCAGTGACAGAGTGCTGAAACAGCAAAAATATTTTTTCCATAAAAATAACCTTTTCTGCAGCAGTCTCACTGATAACTTCATTAAATTATGGAAGATCTCACAATCCCCATAAATGTGCATATAGGCTCCTGTGCCTGTGGTCTCTCGGAATATTTGCACTTACTAGAACCAAGCTATGAAAAAAGGCACTCTTTCTCCCTCATTAATCTAGACTTATTTTCAGAGAAAGACAAGTGTACTCAGGTGGTTTGTTTTTTAAGTGACTACCTTGAAATACTGAAATCTATTCAAAATCACCAACCAACTCTCTGAGAGTTGGGTCCTATTAAACATTTTATTTTGTGCAGCCTAAACTGGCTAAGTTAAATCTCACATTAAGGCTAAATGTAGTTTTATGTTAATGATATTTGTTGCAACTGGAGGTAGAAAATGTCTGCTCTAGAAACTAGAAATGCAGATATATATTTCCTTTTGTTTCCATTAGTCTGGTGCACTAGTTTTTTCTCTCAAACATGAAGACTACCAAGATCACACCAAACTTCAGACTCAGGCAGCCAACTCCTCCATGCTTCTCCCTCGGTGAGGAAGAAGTCTTTGGATGCTTACATGGTATAACCCTGCATCTTTCTCCTGCTTTTTGGCTCTCTACACTGCATGCAGCTAGTCAGAGGGTTGCAGTGACCACACCACAGCTGAAGCCAAGCAGGAGCAAAATTGGGGTACAGCCCTGCAGCCAGGGATTGTTCCTTGACGGGGTCCTCGGACGAGCTCCACAGTGTGTCACACTTCCCGCCTGCAGACCATTGATGCCCCATAAGCTGATCTACTGGAGGAGAGACAGGCCACACTGCTGGTCTATGGAAAAGGGTAGGAAAAGAAGATGGTTGAGATCTGTGAACAGGAGGGCTAAAAGCTGCTCTTCCTCCACAGAATAAAAGCCTGGATAGATGAGTCTATGAGTAGGATTTAAAAATCAGCTCTAACAAGAGATGGCAATACAACATTTGTTTCTTCTGGTAGATTTTGCAATTCAGATTTAAGCTTGTGACACTCTAGTGTATGAGAAAGCTGTCAGAGGCATTTTAAGCATAGTTATTTTTCTCTTTCCTAGGCTGTGTTAAGGTAACCTGGGTTTGTAACTTGAAGAATTGAAGTAGAACGTTTTGTAGAATTCTGAAGTATTTCTTAAACATTTTCTGTAAGACACAGCTTATGCTGCATATGTGGTGGTATGGTAATGTTTATTAGTATTCACCTGATACAACCTAATTTATTCATTGCTTCATCACCCCTGAGAAATATGCACCCCTCCAAGTGAGATGACTAAACCGTATACCTTACCATCATGCATTCTCTCTCCATAAGATTCCACAAACAGTAAATGTATGGGAAATATGTTTCTCCCTCCAAGATTAGTCTGTGCAGTCAGGGAGTCTAGGAGATATGACAAGGCTGATGTATTGTACAGCAATTCATTTCAGTGAAATATTTCTACAAAACTGTTGATAGAGAACAAAGTTGGAATTTGCTGAAATGGTTGCATATGGTATGAACTACTATCTCAACAGCAGGAACCTTTTAGCAGTACAGCAGCTCATTCCTAAAGGGTGCTTTTCTTAAGCCAAGATGCAGCAAAGTTGGCAGCTTGGCCCCATCCGAAGTGGTGCTAGACAAGATGCAGAACCACAGGGTTTGGACAGATGTACCACTGACAGATGGTGCTGAGATTAGTCATTATCAATCAGCTTCAACTTGCATTTATTCCTCTGGTTCAATGCCAGTCAACGATGAGACCTGACTGAATGCCTTATTAATGGCTATTATTTATTAAGAGTTACTGACTCCCTAGAGGACAAAGTGGAGACATAGACCCTGCCCACGGGAAATACAGACGTAACATACTGAGTTTGCTCATTATCACTAAGACTGATGTTTACAACTCCAGCATCAGCTTTACCAGTGCCACTCTCTGCAGAGGGATCAAGGGTTGAACACAACCAGAAAGACCAGCTACCACCTCTCACAAAGACAGTTCCACCCAGTTAAGGCTGAAGTGAGCTTTTTGGGAGAGCATAAGAGGAGCATAAGTAGGCACTAATATGTAGAAATCCAAGACTGGCAATTATATAATTATTATGTCCACTTTAATAATGTTCAAACTGGCATTTTAGTTTAAACCTGTGTTGGGTTTAAGTGGCAATGTGTCCCTGCTAAGGTCAACCCAGTGCAAAAGCCTGAACAAGGAATTGAGGACTTAACTATGGCTCAAATTTGAAAAAACATGCCTGTGTTTTGTCTCAGGGGTAAAAAAGAGTACATATATAAGTATATATATACACATACATATATGTATATAAGTATGTTGTATAGAGACATACATTTATAACAAGATAGATGGGACTCCATTCCCTTTCCTCCATTATACCATCTCATGGTGTGGCAGTGACAAAGCAGGACTGGCTGCACTACGTCCTCTATGAGTACCCATAAGACTGTGATATAATACTAAACTCAAACCCTCCCCTCCAAAACTACAAGACTGTAATATAATACTAAACATTATTACACTTGGCTTGGCCTTAATTTACCTGGACACAACTTCACTGAATCCCACACCAAGACTGAACTCCCTCCCTTGGCATTATGGAGATTGAAAAATTGATGCTAAAAATAAAGATAGTTGTCCTCACAGTATAACTAGTACCTACAAAGTATATTAAATTCCTCTAGAGGAAAAAAAAATGAAATTATGTTATAAGCAGTAGACAACATATTGCATGTTCATTGTTGAGGTGTCACAGAGAAGTTTTCTAAAATCATAATTGCTAATACTGACTGGAAGAAAAATAAAGCTATAATAGATAGCTGGTTTAACAAAACTGTCCTAGCATGTCTTTTATTTGATAAGGATTAAAAGAAAATTACTGCATAATGCAATATACCCAAGTCAGCACAGCAGTAACAAGAGTCATTTTATCTACAGGATTAAGTCTCACAATAGAATAATCCGTGATGGAAGTCACAGGAATGGAGCAAAAGAGACAGCTAAAAATGTTGTGTTTTGTTTTTTTTTTCTCCCCAAGAGTTATAAGATGATAGAATGCTATGTTTCCACAAGCAGAGTTCTTTCCCAAAGCATTGCCCAGGATCATTTCTTTTTATATTTAACAAATTTCAGGAAGTGAGGAAGGTTGATGTTTTATGTTTAGTGTGGTCCCTGAAGAGCAGAATACAGCCATGAAGATATTATAAGTATCTTATTTTATGGCTGCCAGAAATGTGTTTTTTTTTTTTCTTGAACAAGGACTCTCCAGCAATTTATGAATGCAGTTAAATGTTCAGACATTTCAGTGCAGCAGAGGTTTTACCTGTGCAACTGAAGATATAGGGAATTTACAAACCTGTTTTTCAACAGAAACCTGCCTCCAAGGCAGTGTTTGAGAACTGATTTCTTGAGAGCTAGGATTTCATCACAAACACAGGTCCAGACTGGTTTAATTCTGACTCTCCAGTGTAAGCTGGGCACAGTGTCCAGCTGCCTCTCCCAGAACAGAAGAGCCTCTTGGTGAGGGGAGGCACAGCAGGGTGGCTGTAGTCTTGGTGGGAAGTGAAGCCCAACAACAAAGCTTAGCTTGCAGGAAAGACCACTATGAAGAACCAAGTGACTTCTGACTCAGGACATTTCTCTGCAAGGTAGGAAGCACAGACGGATTCAGAATCCCTGTAGATAATTCGTGACACTTCCATAGGTAATTTTCAGGGTGAATGTAATCTGAATTTAAATAAAAAAAAACTTTAAAAATAAGGACCTTGACCTACTTGGAATTGATTCATCAATAGAATATAGCAAATCTGAGCAATTAGTTGGTCAGAAAACCACATCTAATTCTCAGTGGGAAATGCAGAAAAGGAAGGTAACAACAAAGCTGGAGAGGGACATTTTACAAGGGCATGCAGTGATTGGACAAGGGGTCATGGCTTTAAACTGAAAGAGGGTAGATTTAGACTAGATATAAGGGAGAAATTCCTCACTAAAGGGTGGTGAGGCACTGGAACAGGTTGTCCAGAGAAGCTGTGGGTGCCCTGTCCCTGGAAGTGTCCAAGGCCAGGTTGGATGGGGCTTTGGGCAACCTGGGCTAGTGGCAGGTGTCCCTGCCCATGGCAGGGGGTTGAAACTAGATGATCTTTAAGGTCCCTTCCAGCTCAAACCATTCTATGATTCTATGATTCTATTTTCTTTTTTAATCAGAGACAGGTTTTCAAATAAATATTAACTATAACAAGCTAGTAGAAAAGAAGATTTGAAACACTTTAATTCACTGAGGTTTACGAGAAAACAATCTGAAATACCTTATGTACTATCTACTATTTTATGTGCAAAATATTAGACTGAGTTATGTTGTAGTTAGTAGCTGAAACACAAGCTCAGCTGACAACAGACACTGTTATTTTGGGGAAAAGACATATTTACCAAAACAGTTTTCCTGCTCTTTTTTAAAATCCCACAAAAGCTAGAGCAATTTAGAAAAAAAAAAATTGAATCGATTCCAGACAAACATACCTGAAAAAAAGATTCATATCTTAAATAATAGAGGTCTGAACTTGCAGCACTGACATAGATAAATAAGTTGCCTAATAGGTTGTTTACTGTGCTATTGGACCTGGATCATGATAAAGTAAGCAGAAAAGGGACTGCATAAGCTTTATCTCCATAACAACCAAGAAAAGAACGATTACAAAAGAGCATGGAAAAGCCACCTTCACAAAACAGGCTTTAACCTTAGAGCAATGGGAGCAGCACAACACAGTACTGCTGATGTCTAAATAAGAAAAGACACAGTCTTGGCTCAAAACTATTGCATCTTGCACCAAGTTGGATGCTCCAGTTGGAATAATAGAATTGTAAAGCTATCTAATACAGCAGTCATATGGAACCATAAATTATTTTAAAGGAATTGAATTATGATCAGAATGTTATAGAGGAAGGAAAGATAGCATTATATTAAAGTGACTTTCAGAATATACCTGTACATCAAGAAATCATTCACATAATACTTTCATTTAGCATGTTTCAAGGTATTAACCCATTTTAAAACTAGCTAGTTTTTCTTTTTTTTTCCACAAGTTTGATAATTCAAAAAGCTCTTCAATGTAGTTTGACCTAGCTGGGTGAGGTCTTTACGGTTTTACAAGAAAGACAGCCTTTAAAAGGAGTCTTCACAGAAACCTCCTAGCTGAATAGAAAAAGGGACAGATATTTGAAACGAAGGAGTCATTGGGAAGGTAGACTCACTTGCAACCTGAATCTGTTCCTACTCAAAACGTTGGCAAAACTCCTGCTGGCTTTAATGAGCACAGGATCAAGACCCTGGGTTTTTTCTTTAGGTTATGAATTAAGCTCCTCGACGTTAAACTACTTTTAGGGAAAAGCTGCAGCTTTAATGCACAGGTCCTCAGTAACGCAGTATCTAGAAAAGCTTTGGCCAAACTCCTGAGGATATTTTTCTTCCCCCCAGGCGCATTATTTTGTCAATGGAAAGAGTGCAGACATGCTACAGGTATATGTAGCTGTGCAGCTACCCTGGCTGCCATTAGCAGCCCACAAACTCTTTGCATGATCTCTCACACACTGTCATCCCAGTGGGTTAGAAACTAAAACTCTTTCTTAAAAATAATTTCAATGGCTCTAGAGAGCAACCCTGACCCTTGCAGCAGATCCCCTGTCCCTGTCCTTCCCGCCTGGGATCCTCCAGCCTGTGGTAGGGAGGAGCCCTTGTGCCTGTGGCAGCCGCAGCACAGCACAGGAAAGACAAGATGCTTGTCTCAGTTTTCTTTCTCATAAGTGGTGCCCTTCCACAGAACAGAAAAATCTTGCCTGTACTGAGCACTTTTGCCCCAGTATTGAGACATTAACGTAGCTACATGAAGAACTTTCACAAAGACTTCCAATCCAAATATCAATTACATTTTTTTTAGGCAGATGTGCTATAACTATGTGTACAAAGCAAATAAACTGAGTGGATACAACTACAACTGCTGCAATTAGCAAATATGTATGTAAGATTTATTCAAGCACTAGTCATTCAAGACATTTATTCTTCTTTTCTTTTCTGTCATATGTCTTAATCAAGTCATAATTCCATTAATGCCTTTGCCAAAATATTTGATTTGCAAAATTCTTTCTTCAAAACTATATATAAGAAATACAGTTGTAAAGTACCTGCCAAGGTTGATGTTTCATATTTACCATTTCAGTATTATTTTTACACTGGAACATGTAACTTCAATGGTAAGAAAGAAGTAAACTACTTGTGATAATTTTGCTTTTTTTTTTAAATTAATTTTAATGCTCTGCTTTACCTAGTACATGAAGGCAGTGATACTAATAGGAGGAAAATGAGAAATTAATGTTTAGCAGATGCAAGTGTATAGCTGCTTAGGTATGACTCTGCAGCAAGACTAGCCTACTCAGATATTAACACTGAAATACTACTTACCAAATTAACCCTGCATCAGGAATACTGGAAGTGGCTGGTTTAGCATCAGTAAAAGACCACAGTAATCAGTAGATGAAATCTGTTGACAAGAGCCCCTTTTACATTCCACACAACTGGATGTTTTACTTCTCACTCTGGGAACAAGTAGATTCAGACATATTGCTGTCATGACTGAAATATGGAAGAAGGGCTCCCTATGTAAAATTTTCCACCACCAATACTAGCAACTTTCAAATGATATATTCACAAATCAGTTTTGCATAAACTTGCTCTGAAGTACTCTTACTGAATAGCTGAGTGGGAAAATTTCATACTAGCACCGAGTTTGTTATTCAGATCATCTTGATGTCTTTCCTTTTGTTGGTATTTGACAAATATTGACGTTTGTCCTGGTTTCGGCTGGGATAGAGTTAATTTTCTTCCTAGTAGCTTGTATAGCTATATACAATATACAGTACAGCTATAATATGTATTATACCAAACCTTACAAGCATGTATAATACCGAATTATAAGGTGTTAGACCTATAAGTATGGTTCTTTTGGAAGACTGGACCCCCGTCCCAGACTGATATATACACATTCATCCTGCATACTATTTATAAGCAATTATCATGAAAGTAATTGTTTCTTTCCAGACTAGTGTGTAAATGAAAAGTTACACTTGCTGACAGATTTTTAGAAACATATTAGTTATGTCAATATTCTTGTGACTATTCTGATGAAACGAAGGGAATGCCTCCTATTCGTACCTCTCTGTAATCAGCCAAAATCAAACCACAAGGGGGAAAAGCATAAAGCAAAGGGCTTTCTTAATAAATTCAGGGAAGTTCTAAGACTTTTGATTATGTTTGGGTTTTTGTTGGTTTGGGTTTGGTTTTTTTTGCTAAATGATTACATTTTAACTGCCAGATATGATGCTAAGGTAGTGTTGCAGCTGTTATTGTTAGGTAACTAGGTACAGTCATGATGGGAGTATTCTGAGACAGCAACCAACATCAAACACTGATTTATTTATGTTCTACTATAGGCAATCTATCTGTTAACAGCTGAGTGATGCATTAATCAAACATATTAGCCAAGCCTGATGACATGATTTTGGCTCTGGTGACTGCAGGTTTTGGTCTTTCTTAGTCTCTGAGGCCAGGAGGTTTGATAAGAGGAGCCAAAACAGAAGTGGGTCTCTTCTTTCTTCCTTAAGCTTTATTTCAAATCACTGGTATTTCTACATATATTTCCTGTGGTCCAAGACCAGTTAGGTGCAAAAGATTGTTTCCTCATTCCAGAACTCAGAACTAGTCTGTTCTAGTTTATTCAGGTGGGCATGACCTGCCAGGTGCCAGTCCATTCAAGTCTCTTCAGATGTGTGTTACCTGCTTGCAGAGAGGATGCTGGACACTTGATTTCTTCAAGCAGTTGCAGAATGGTACTGTTAACCTTAGTTTTACTGGGTTTATATAGCTATGTTAATCAAGCAGATATGACACAATAATTCACTACCTTCTTTACCTTAAGCAGGCTTATGATAAGTCTGGGTGCAAGGCACACAGAACATATTTCACAAGTTAGCCTTCATATTGCAACAGTATGATGGTTTATAGACCAAATAAAAACATATTTTTTGTGTACATATATATATATACAAAAAATTGCTAATGAGACCAACAAGTCAAAAGTGTAAATATTATAAACTTGCAATCTTATTTAAAGATAAATTTCAAAGGAAGACAGACCAAAAAGAAGGTCACCCAGACAAGGCACAGCTGCATAACAGCAAACCAACCCATTCTTTACAGGGAGGGAAGCACTTGATCCTTAATAACTAAGAGCTAGACTGAGATATTCTTCCCAATCTATATAGCTGTCTACAACAGAAGCTAGCCAGGTGAGAAAGCAATTCAGACTTTTCACAATTTCTCCTACATTTGCACATGCACCAGCAGAAGAAAAATAACTTGTCGTTCCTTCACTTCACCTATCCTTTCCTTTGGCTATACCCAGCATGGCAGTTGGTGGACGGGGATGTCAAAGTGAGTACATCCAGCAGCAAGGACCTCTCTCACGACCCATAACACAGGGAGTGAAGTCAGTCACTTTTCTCTATGTTCTTCTGAGGTAAAAGCTTCTAGAGAAGTCATCGGCTACTAGAAAGACCTCAACTTCACCAGCTCAACCACTATCACTTGTTAGCACTGTACCCAGAGTCAGAGGATGAAATCTTCAAGTTAAATTTAAACTAATGGGCAAATTCATAGTGCTGCTACCCTTTATCTTGGTTAAGATTTGAATGTGTACAAACCAGGATGCCAGGTTCCTTTCATATCTATTCAGCTACTTTCAGAGCACTTCAGTATATTAAAAAAGACAACAGATTAAGAGCTCCATATCTGAATTGTTTCTCTAAATTGTATCTTCCTGCAGAATGCAGATATATTGGGGAAAAACCCCACATGTTTTAATCTCCTACAATTTATTTTACTATAATTTTACTGGCTTCAATAAAATTATCTGAAATTCATGTTGTACATATTACACTGTTGTGCAGTACTCCTTCATGACTGAATAAGATCCTGCTATGCTCAGTATTGCCCAAATTCATAATAAAACCAGCATCTTTCTTCATGAATCTACAATCTAAATAATACTCCTTCATGCTCTTGACAAGATTTTGGTGATCGATATCAGCAGGATAGCATTGTTTCAGAAGCTTTTCCAAAACCCTGTCTGAACCTGGCTCAGCCATGAGCAAAATTAGTTTGGCCAATTTACATAGATGATTAAGAACTCAGAGCAGGAAGGTTTCACAAGGCTAAAGCAGCTCAGTTCACATCCTGAAGAGCTCTGCGAAGGCAAGTACCTTTCCACAGACAATCCGGTTTTGAGTAACTTGGTGACAAGCCTGCACACTACAGGAATCCCACGATGTCTGCAGATAGCTTGGTATTGCCTGCAAACTCACTGTCTCATCCATATCTCTTTATGTAAAATTGTTTTAAGTTCCTTTTGAAGGTAAGCAAGCACAAACAGGTTCAGAAGATTAAATACCGGAGAGTTTTTTCCAAGGCACAAATAAAAGTTAATTACTTATCTCTACACATGTTTGTCTTTAATGAATCTTGCTGTGAACCAGTGCAATGACATTTACAGCAGCATAATTGTAATGTGGTGCAAGCTCATGGCAGCCTGATCTTCGGTGATGGAATTCAAGTAACACAATAGGGGCAGACAGATGGAGAAA
Organism: Anhinga rufa; assembly: GCA_013400875.1. Classification (NCBI taxonomy): domain Eukaryota; kingdom Metazoa; phylum Chordata; class Aves; order Suliformes; family Anhingidae; genus Anhinga; species Anhinga rufa. The sequence continues at coordinate 17,986 of VZTV01013771.1, read as the reverse complement.
TGGCAGCTCCTTTCTCAGCATCTCAGCTCTAGGAAGACATTCCTGTCTGTACATAGTTCTGGGGTGGCTGCATGAAAATAACACCATCAGGATACTACTGGCATGCTGTAATCATGCCGTAGTGTAATATTGGATCTGCCAGAAATATCACAGACTGATCTTGTCTCCTCACAGTCAGGAGAGTGAATTCCACAGTGTTTCTAGTGCTGAGCTGCACATTCAGTCGATTTGCAGTTCAATACATGAACGAGGCAAAGTCACACAGTGATGAACAGCAACAAATAACACCCTGTTCCACTTCAGTCTAGGCAGTGAGGCACATTGCTTTTCCCAGGGAGCCAACACTGCCATCTCTACTGCTTTAACCTACCCATTCACACCTCTTTTTTCTTTTCTCTCTCTTTACTAAAAGAACCATGGTAGGTCTTCCTCTCCTTCTGAGAATACATTCAGATTACCCCCTTATTCTTGATTGAAAGCCTATATAAATACCAACAACTGGCAGTGGAGCCCTTGGTCTCATTCTCATGACCCATGGTTTCCATGCAGCCTGGGGACAGCTGCACTTTCAGGCTCTTAAAATACCCACATACCTCTTCAGGAATCAATCAGGTTACAGTATTTATGCTGAGGCTGAGGGTCCTCTTCTGGAGACCTCACGCACTGACCTCTTTCTCCAGAGGAGCAATTGGATGTGGATACAGGGCCACTGCACAGGCTGTGCTACTTCAGCATGAATGGTGCCAAAACAGTATTTTTTAAATACTGTTTTGTAATTTAAACAGCAGCTTTCCCTTTGTAATTTAAACAGCAGCTTTCCCTTTCAATTGTATTTGTTCTCTTACTTTCTTATTACATCCATCCAGAAATACTTTTGTCCTGCTGTTCATCTGCGCTACCACTACACGGTCCTGGGCATAGCCAATAAACCTGTTAGCGTTATATCTAGATACTGGTAAGGTAAGTCTATTTGTGAGGAAGTAAGAGGTTGTTGGCAATGAAATTGCTGCCTGTGACAAAATTCTATGAAGTAAAGTCTGTTTTGGCAGTAACAGGAAATGTTGTATCTCAATCTTTGCTTTACTAAATCTGGAAAGACAGGAGGAGAAGAGTGGAATCGGTACATGTCATAGCGAGCAACATGCCTGCTAAGGAACGATTAACGTGATCCAAGGGCAGAGAGGTCAAAGGATACTGAGATGCCTCCAGAGGGTTTGATCATCAGGAAATGCTTAGCAATCTCCTAATTCCTACCCACAAATGACTGGTTATTTTTTTAACCTAGTTACAGTCACTAGACAACACTAATTCATGCTCAGTTCTAATATTTAAAAAAAACCTGTAAGTATTCACATAGTTGTACATTTAAGCATGAGGTTTAAAGACCAGAATTTAGAGAAATACAAAGCTTCCAGATCCATTTAATATGTGGCTTTATTAATTAGCAGCATTATCTCCATTCTGCTTGACATGCGGTTTTGTATAGTACTAGCAAGACAAGATATATATAATATATATAGTCACCATGACATAGGATACATCTACATCAACTTTTTAGGTTGGAACAGTTTTGAAGCTTAGGCAGGCCTCATCACACCATTTCCCACAAACTGGTCCGGACTGCAGCGAAATACTTTTGAGCAAAGTCAATGGACAGTTGTATTGCCTGCCTAGAGTATCTCCAGTACAGAGACACTGAAAAGCCAGGAAAAAAAAAAGATAGATAGATGGCAGTGTTCAGCTCTACAAGCGTTTTCTGTAGATCTTCAGCACTTTCCCAAAACTTCATTTCCCAGAGCTATGTTATTACCTGACAGTCTCTGGTTTCATTAGAAAAACATAAACTTTTGGTTCTTAGGAGTTCAGTGAAAAGCTTAACAATTTTAACTGTCAGGACTTTAAAACTATTTGGCAACTTTGCTTTTGATTTTTTTAATGCTTTAAACTAGCATCTTCTAATTATTTTCTCTAGTGATGGTGACCCAGAATAATCTGTGCCAAGCTTGATTTTGACAGAAAATTGAACTAACAAATGATAAGCAACTATTTATATGTCTCTGCCTATATATATGGTTTTATATATGTGTAGTATATAAAATTTGGCAGCATGCACAAAATAGCTTACCGCTGATGTACTAGTTATTCTAGCCTTGTTTCAACACTATTACTATTTAGTGAAAAATCAGCAACATTTAAAATGCTTACAGAAATTATGTGTTCTAGATTCAAACTGAAACATCCAAATTTACCCCATTGACCTTTATTCTCTGAAATATGACCTTTTGATGGTTCATTTATTAGTAATCCTGTGCATATGATAAGTTCAAAGGTTCTCAGCTTTCATCTGAAAAACCAAAGCCGTTAGAACCAGAATTAATATGCGAATGGGAAAAGAGCTTGCTCACTCGCTCTTTCTATCTTGTACATGCATGCATCATATGAATCCCATACATTGCCTAAAAATTCTGAATCATCAAACTGAAATGATTTCTAGAGTACAAGCTATTGATGATTAGTTATACTCATATTGATTGATGCTTTGCTTGAAAATAGAAGCAAGCTCGTACCCTTTATTTATATTGTCTTTTCTGACATGGACTAGCTGATCTGAATTTCAGAACATTAACATAACCTCATTATAATAAAAACATGATATTTTAAATGCAGTGGAAAACACAATTAACCTAGGGGGAAAAAATCCTTTAACTGAGTAGCTCACATAAAAGTCAGAAGTTGCTAATAAAATACATTTAATAGAAACTCAGTTTGGCTTTGAATACAAAAGAGAATCTATGGTGAGTACTCTCCATGAGTTATACATGTTTTTTGTGAAATAAAAGGCTTGTGTAGCTGGAATAACTGTGCTTTTTTCTTTACAAACCTGTATGTATAAAAATAATGTCATTTTTCCAAATCCAGGATGGACAAAACTGGAGTCACGTGAGCCTCAGGCAATAGGAGCCCTCCATGCAACTGCTGTCTTTTCTTTCCAGGAGACAAGGAACAGCTGATATGGCATTGCATAGGGGTCCAGTGTCCAAATGGTCCACTATGTAGTCCTGAGCTACTCTGTGCATTTAGGGAAAGGCATAGATCTACAGCACCTCCTCTGAATTCATCTGGCCCAGGAGCTGTGGATGCTGAGTTAATGCAGCCCACAAGGGGCAGGGAGATGTCAAAGCATGCAACCTGGCCCTACTGTTGCAGAAATTAGTCTGAGATGGCCACATAAACTCTCAGATTCCACCTAAGAAAGATTTTGTGTTATCTATGCTATCATCTGTGTCAACAGAGACCAGATCCAGTATTGACAAGTGTGACTGATCAGTGAGCACCCTGAGACTGTGGCATCCCCTGCTCCCTCTAGCACTGATGTGCTCACTCTGCACCACAGAGAAAGAAAGAGCACAGAAAGATTTCATCTGAGGAAATTTTTCATGCTGGGTGATGCCTGCATCCAATTAGTCTTTCTGGGAAATGATGCAGTCATTACTAATAGTGAGAGCAGATGCAATATACAGCTTTACCTACGTGAAGCCTGGCAGTCTTACTGTAAACCTCTCCTGACCTCACGCTTCCGAGGTGGCAGCTGACATCAGTCAGAAGAGTTAATTCATACCCCTCACATGAAATTTTATCAAACCCGTGAAAACTTACCCAGATTCAGCCAAGTGATAAATCTCTGGAAAACCTCCAATCCAAGGACTTTTTTGCTCAATTTCACGTCTCTGACAGTGACCAGTAGCTTGAGGAGAAGTATCAGAAAAGGGTAAGTATGTGGTACTCCTTCCCTGGCATGCATCCAAGCCTTGGCCAAGACATTAAGATTATCCTTAGAAAGCGATCTGGATTCACTTTTGATTTCTGAAAAGGAATTGCATATGCTTTGGGTGCTCACCTAAGGTCTTACAAAGATCAGTTGAACAAAAATATGAAGAAAGGAATACTTTTTTTTTTTTTACAAAATTTGAATGGGTTGAAAGAGCTAAAGTACAGTCCAGACACATAACAAAAAGAGGGGGAGAGGGGAAATAGGAAAAAAAAGATAAAATATCATTTTCCCATAGGATCGCTTATCACATAATTAATGACCATATAATCATATGCTTTCACAAGGAAACAAATAAAATTTCTACATACAAATTATTAGCAGCCATTTTCCAATTATCAGGTGTTCTGCAATGTAACCAAAATAGTGTTCCTTAAAAAGGAAACTTGGCTACTGACCAGAAGTTAATATAAAAAAACATGAAAAGGTACACAGACTAAAGACATTTACAGATTTAAGGCAATATGCTTTGTTTTGGTAATTTACAATGATTGTGCAATTAAAAAAATGTTTTAGAAGAATATTTAATAGCAATTTATTATGCATTCCTGATTCCAGTTTATTAATACACCTGCAGTTTTGAAATGGAAAAAACCAATTTATTTTGAATCAAAAGAAGAGTGAAAAAACAGACTTTCTTTCTCTAAATCTTTGCTAAGGTCCTGTCATGATATACAAGGATAGAAAACAACATCTTTCCTGTTTTTCTTCAAACCCCAGATAAGGATTTGATCCACGCTCTGTACAAGAGCATACAATGACAGCTGTATGGAACAAATTGTGATAAAAAGGTAGAGATAAGTCTATAGTTCCATCTTGATGACCTGTTTTCTCCTTTTGTGAATATAATGTTGTCTTTTAATGATTTAATAACATATATGGATCACCTTTTTAAAACAGAGAGAAGAAATGCCTCCTTCATGTACAAAGGTCAATTATGCCTTGAAGGCTTGTAGAAATCAACATAACAGTGATAATGAAAGGTTACAATTTAGATGAAGCCTAGCTATATAATAAGTTAAAATCCAATAATGAAAACTTGAGAAGTGCTCAAGATAAACCCAACAGTTATAACTCTAACTAATAAAAAAGTCCTTCCAAGTAGCTTCTTCAACATTAAAAAAATTAATATACATTTTGTGTTTGAGATAAATTCTTAAGTCTGCTCAGAGAGATAACCAAATTACGAACTTATTAAAAGTCCATCTGAGCCTCATACCCATGCATGACTGCATATTTTAACTGGAATTAAAAATGGTCACCTGATCTCATTTTCAGTAAATAAGTTGAAAGTCATTTTCCTGGTTCAAGTGGTGCCCACTAATGTTACTACAGATAAGGGTCTGTCAGCATTTTCATTATGCAGTTCTATTTTTAGAGATTTAATGCAAGTTGGCTGTCAAATCCAGTTCATCATTGAAATAAGAAATACAATGACTCAGACCAGTGAATGTGCCTTAATACAAGAAAAGAAAAGAAACGTTGTGTTTATCAGTATTTAGGTTAACAGATGCAAACTAAATATTTTTAAAGCAAAGGTTAACTTCAGAGTAAGCATTTAACCTCAAATAGGTTCACAGGACCCTGGGGTCAAGTTATGCCCTAATTAATAACAACTCATTTTATGGTAGTTCTCATTAGTAAAGATCCTAATCATGTAGGTAACTTAAATGTATTAATATTCCTTGCATGCTTAAGGCAAGTCATACAAATAAACGATTTATTGGATCAGAGAAAGAACCTCAAAGGCACTTTGGAGTGCAGGTACCAAAGATGAGAAAAAGATCCTCAAAGCCACATGAATAAGGAGCTATCTATGCTTAAGGACTGAGATGATACAGTGTCTGACTGACTATCTCCACACCTTCCTCCAGCTGGGGTCCTGTGCAGCTGACTCTTATCTTGCAAATGTGTTCACAAAAGAGTGAAGACAGAGTCCCCTGAGTGGTGAGCCAGTTTGTACATTTTCTTGGGAGTGGGTTTCAAATCTTCCCCCTGAATCAAAGTAGAGATACAAACTCAAGTCTTTTTATTTAGCACTGTTCCACTTCATACAATGGCAACATGTTCATGGGGCTCTTGTTAGTGCTGAATACAAAAGGGAAGTGAGAGAAGCTCATTGACTTTCCTGGGTAGGAATTAGGGCACTATCACCAAATCTCCTTATATTGCTTCATTCCAGTGCCTTTTTTCATGTACAAAGAGACTTTGCAAGCACATTAGGCACCAGGTCAAGTTATTTATTGATCAATACACACAAAAAGTAATTAAAATTAATGAGCTCACCACTCTGATAACAAGTCTTTTTTGGCCAGATAGGCATCAGTCAGATGGGGAATATCTGACTTCCACTGGTCCCTGGAGCAGCTCTTCCATGCTTCTGACTTGCGATCTTCCAAATCCAGTTTTTTTTCCTTCAGAGTTATCTATCTTTCCAAGTTGGGGTTTCTCCTCCTGAACCCTCAAGCTGCTAATAAGCCCAGTCTCAACAATATCACATCTCTGTGCAGTTTTGCCTTTTTGTCTTGCACAACATGACTCCATGGCCTCTTACATCTCTTTCTCATTTCACAATTCCCTCAGAAGTCTGAGCCAAGGTTATGCATATGGACCATATAAGAGCTGTACCTTGGATTCTTGATCACAGAAAGCTGAATCCCAGGGTAATGATAAGGTTACGGTCCCCCCAAGGCTGTGGGATAACCAAAATCAGGTTCCTCTCTGAGTAATATTATTAAAGTGGAAGAGCTACAGTAAAAGAGCATGAGAAAGCACCATCCTGGAATAACTAATAACTGATGGCTTAATTATTATGCTTCCTCTTGGAATAGAAAAGCTAACAATCTTAGAGCAAAATTAAGATGAGTAAGGATGTGAAACACCACACTGTGAAAATGAGATATTCTTTGCTTTTTCTTCTCAACTAGGCACTTTCATCATTAGTCTGAGGGACTGCAGCACAGTCAGAACTAGTTAACATGGAGAAGAGTCTCTATTAGTCTCTGTGTGCCTGCCCACAAACAAGATTGAGGCACTGACAGAGTAAGGTGGCACAGCAGTAGTTCTGCAGATATCAGAAACACAGTTCTTTGAACAAAATGCATTAAAAGTCCTGGGACCTGGAAGGACACTGAAGCCTGAAAGTTTCTCTTTTAGCACCCTGAATTAATTACCTTAAAGATATCCAGCACCATAACTCTTTTTCTTTTGTACAAGCTTGGACCTACACATATGTTAATCCATTAATTATATTGAGAATGGCTGACAGAGTCCCTTTGGGAGTCTGGTAGAAGACCTCCTTTTCTGTTTCTTTGCCAGGCAATGAAAGGTTTTGTTTCAAAAAGATAAGGGCAGCTTTGGGCATGTTCAGAAACTTAACTATAGTTCCTGGGACACATTAAAATGAAAATTATAGTGCCTGTGGAGGCAAAGAGATGACTGTAGTGGAGCAAGGATTACACTCACAAACATAAACACATAAAGCCCATCTTAAACTCCTCCTTAGATACCTATCACCTGCTCCTTTAGTATATTCAGTCCTTTATCTAGAGCACTCAAGTGATAAAATCAGGGCAGTGGATATAAATGAGCCCTTCATTTTCAGTATTCACGTCGCATTCTGTGGTAATGATTTAGATCCAAATTCTATTTAGAGCTAGGGAAAATATCTTTTATAAAGAAGTCATTGTAAATTTTGGCAATTTTTGCATCACTTATTCATAGTCCTTTATTAAGCCAGCTCTATAAATGGCTAAACAATATCATATGAATAACATCCACTGCAGATTTTTGCGCTTTTTTCAATGAATAATTATCTATCTTGACATTTTCTAGTTGCTCAAACAGCCCTTATTCTCAGGCATACAGATATATTGCTACTAATACTACATCTGGAATATGCTGAAAGTCCAAAGTATCCAAGACTACATTTTCAAGCAATACATAGACATTACAGCACGCAACGCCTATTAAGTTTCATAAGAATCGAGCTGCTCAATCCACATTCCTGTATGATCTCTCAGAGTATAGAAGAGAGAGGCATCCTTTGTATTGAATCCAGTGTTAATCTTCATTCTCTCTCTTTTTCATGGTGGATCTCAGTTATTCCTCTCAGCTCCCTAGCTCACAGACTAGCTTGAATAGCTTGTGTTTAATGCCATCACCACATAAAGTCCCCATAAATCCTCCTACTGGACTAGATAGCTATGAAATGTGCTGCTGGCTGTATTACATTCCCTGTTTTGAAAATTTAGTGGCAAATGCTTAAAGAATGCTGTGATTAAGTTGGGTATTTTGACTACCAATAAGCTGGAGCATGCAGGTGCCATGATTTATAGTACTTTGAGGAGTGGTGAGACCAAACTGCATATTTCTGAAGTGAAAAGAGATATGTTATAACATCAGCTGGTTCTTCATTTGCCAGGAGAAAAATGCAGCTCCTGGAAGCATCATCCTTTACAGGCTTACTGGTACTTGGCATAATAATTAGAACTAGCACATATCTGAAAACAGGTGGTAAAACTGAGTTTCCTTAATCACAACACTGTTAAATATTAAGGAGTGGTGTTATTTTTCACAAGTACTTAGGATAACAGCCTTTGCAGAATTTCCTGCTGCCTACGTTGTCTGTGGAAGAGCACTGGTAAATCCTTGGTTTCTGCTACTGAAGGAGCAGTCAGTGTGTGGGGCGTAGTGGTGATGGCCCATGAGCTGCCTTTCCTTAAAGCAAGCTGATCAGCAGCCCTCATTTTGCAGTGTCTTTCCTCCAGCACTTGCCTCATCATGTCCTGCCTATCCCTTCCAGTAAGAGGAGAAACCTGAGCCTGACCTAGCCTTGGCTCATCAGATTTTAGACTGCAAAATTCAGTTCTGCTCACTGTCCTGGTAAGTCTTCAAAAGGTTCTACTTAGAGGAACCTTAAAATAGAAGGGAATCAGGCCTGACACATTTTTAGCCTTATAACTAAACAGTGTTGCATTCAGCAGAGAGAGGTTATTTTTACTGGATCCATAGATTGATTTCCATGGGATTTCTGTACCTAGGATGTGAAATTCTTGTCTTAGAAGAGAAATGGAATAAAGGCTATGAGCTGTTTATGCCAAATCTTGCTGTTGGTGTTTCTTATCTGTTTAGATATGTTTGCAAGCACCTGCAGATAGGTGAATTTAAGTCAAAACTAGCTTAGGATCAGATTCTAAAAATAATAGATGCAGTCACTCATTGCGGATCTGCAGTAGAAGCTGTAGCTTGGTATTTAATGGCCAAGTTCCACATAAACAGAAATTAAATGTAAACCCTACTGTGCTTAATTTGAATCAGAAAACTGAGATGAGCTCACAAAATTGAAACGGGTGGAAGCAGACAGTTATGAAATAAACTTGAATACAACCTTTTCACCTTTTTTATTTGTCTTTAAAAAATCCCTGCATGAAAGCATTATAATTTAATCTACACAAGAACTTTAAACTGTACATAATTTATGAGGGATAAGAAAATTTCCATTTCAACTGTTCCAGTCTATTGGATCCAACCACACTTAAGAAACACTTAATTTTTTGCATTAAGCAGCTGATATTCTGAAACCATTTGAATGAGTGTGTATTCAACCAACTTTTTAATAAGAACTCATGTTTGTCAGGGTCTAGATGTCGGATGAGCACCTACACATCAACCACACATTCCTGCAGGGTTTGGAGGCCAAACTGGAGCTGTGGGGAGCCACTGGGGACAAGGCTTCATGCAGCCCCCCCAGCCAGACTCCCTGCAGCAGCCAGGGTTGAGCACTAAACAGGGCAGGATCTCAGCTAAGAGCCGCAGCCTTGAGTCAGCAAGTGAGGCCAGGAGGAGGTCTGGAGACAGGGATCTGGGTGAGCCTCCCTCCAGAGGGAAGCCAGGTAAACTTCTGGAAGGGGATGGCATTCAGGTCCCTTGCAATATTAATCTGACTCCTGGACTTGAATTAAGAAGGTCTGGTCTGTTGGTTAAACTTGGTTAAAGCTGGTTGGTTAAAAGTCATATTAAAGCAAAAACTACAGTAATGACTTTTCAGAACTTAAATACTGCATAAGAAGAAACATTTTCTTCAAAGTATTCTTATACCTGACGTATATTTGTATTAAAAGTGCTATTGTCAAAATATTTTTAGGAAAAAGTGTATTTCACGCTTTCAGAATCGTTATGATTTGTGTCCTCACAGAGGAAATTGCCCCATTTCTGACATTTTCTATCCGTTGGGCTGGCCTTCAGATGTAAAAACAAATTCTCCCATTTGGGACAAACAGCAGGCAACAGCCGTATTTCACTGAGCCCTGACTGATCACATCCTGCTGGTCTTCATTTTCTTGTCAAAAATACCACCTTTATATCAATTCCATAATAAAATTGAAATGCCTGTCAACCTCAGAAACAGAAGTACAAAATTGCCAAGTGTTTCTTAAAATGCATGGAAGTATATTGCTGGTACAGCTGCTACCAATGTAAAAGCTAAGGTCCCCCCTGGCTGGCTAGAGCCTGACTCCACATAGGAAATCTTGGAGTATGCAAAGCACATTGAAATAAGCTTGTGACTGGAATGTTAAAACATCCTGGGGGACATGTGTTTTCACTCCCTGGGATCCATGGCTCAGCACTCTTCATGCCTGTTATGTCAGCCTACTGTTAAGAGTCACCACTTTTTTTTCTGAAATCTTCTTAATTACCAGTTTTGAATTCTAGGGTAGTCTTCAGTCCCTCAAACAAAATTATCCTCTACCAACTTACAGTGGAAACTTGAAATCCTGTGTGATTTTGTGTATTTGATGCAAATATCTCTTTGATTGTCCTAGTTGTGTGATTCTCAAGGTATGGAATAAGTAATTTTCAAAAGGAAAAATGAGGAGAAAAATGTGGCAAGTAGGAAGCCTGGGTAATTTCTTACAGGTTCAGACCATCCCTGCTCCAAAATCTTATGTGCAGTGATAAGAAGTTAAATCTTCACGAATGGACATTCAAGGAAGTGTTGTCTGGGTCACAAATGCTCAAAATTTGGAGTGCCAGAATACGTTAATTCAATTTGTCTTAATAAAGATCTTAATGAAGTAAGCAGTTTTTAATATTATACCATAATAAGGCTTTTGCATGTCACTATGGAGCCAGAAAGGAATTTTAAGAGATCATTTATGCTGTCCACAACACAGGACCAGCTGCAGCTATATAAGTCAGTTCACTGGCAGACTGGGAACTGAGGTTACATTGATGCTACTGCACTGAGTGGTGCCAGTGCCTACACCATGGAGCTGGCACAGCAGTTTTGGGAACGGCTGCACCTGGGCCAGCCCGCACTCTCCCAGAGAGCTCCTGGCACGGTTTGGGAGTCTCAACATGCCAGGGACTGACCACAGCAGACACATTGCAGGTAGAAAATTAATATTTTAAATTCTATTGATAGACCAATGACAACGCTTCAATTTTAGATTATTGAAAAAAAACACCAAGCAAGTCCGTTCTTATTCTGTCATGATGATTAATGCAATTTAAATCTATAAATTAACTCAAGGGCTTATGAACAGAAATAAATCATAGAATGGTTTGGGTTGGAAGGGACCTTTAAAGATCATCTAGTCCAAACCCCCTGCAAAGACCAGGGACATCTTCAACTGGATCAGGCTGCTCAGAGCCCCATCCATTCCAGGGATGGGGCAACTACCACCTCTCTGGGCAGCCTGTTCCGGTGTTTTACCACCCTCATTGTAAAAAATTTCTTCCTCATATCTAGTCTGAATCTACCCTGTTTTAGTTTAAAACCATTACCCCTTGTCCTATTGCTACAGGCCCTACTAAAAAGTCTGTCTGTTCCATGGTTAAAAAGCAATCCTTTTATTTAGCAAAATAAGACAACTTCAGAAGTTCACAATCACTGGAAAGTAAATAGCTCAGTAACTAATAGAATTAAAATATATTCTCTGTTTTTTCTTGTTAATTATTCTGTGGCTTATGAGTCAATTCAATTTAAAGAGTGTCAAGTTTTGTTTAGGCCCAAATGATTTATAGCATATTTTGTGACCTCACTTTATTGGGAAAACCACTTTGCAAAGAAGGGCAATTTTGCTTTAAAAAGCACTAGAATCATCTATTAAAGCTCAGTATCAGAAATACATTATTGAATCAAACTTACGTTAGGCACAGTCTATCTTTTCCTCTAGGAAAACATATTACACATATTAGTTCTGTGGGTTTATATAACATGAAGATATAGGAGTAAAACCTGTACTTTGATAGCAAAAACATCATACCACCTGTCCAGTATCTGATTTATAGAGAGAAATTTTTAAAAGCAAGTAGAGAATTGTATTGCATGATTTTCAGTAATGCCAAGAACTGCTGGTCACACAGCGTTTTTTTAATAACCAAGTTGTTTGCAGCATTGATTTGCCAGATTAACATTTGTCACTTAAAAATATACGGGTCATAAACGGTGTGGGGTTGACCTTATTTTAGTAATATTCCCATCAGTGTAAGTATTTAGTTTTAGACTTCAAGGATTAGACACACTTTGCTCTAGGTGTACCTGCTCACGCAGGGGCGTTGGACAAGATGATCTCTAGATGTCCCTTCCAACCCCTACCGTTCTGTGATTCTGTGATATGACACAAAATTTATTAAAAAAAAAGTAAAATATGCAACTTAAATTTTTTGCCTGTTTTCTGATGTTCACTGCTCTTGATTTATTCAAAAAGAAACCCATGAGCTGTGCTCCTGAAAATTAATTTCTAGAGCAGGTAAGCTAAGTTGCTTATCAACAGATTATCTGTCGTCATTTTGCTCCAAACTGTTATTACAACCTGTAGTTGGTAAAAAATGTTTATCAAAATGTATTTGATGGAAACTGTGCTATAAAACTATTTCATTAGAAAATAAATAGGAGAGAAACAGCTTGAACTTGAGGGAAATGTAGGAGCTTTTAAATGTCTACTAATCAGCATCTTTCTTAATATTATGTGTTACAACTCTATGAAAATGTAATAAAAACATGTAGAAATACAGATTACTTTTCAGACATTTTCATTAGAGTAATTAAAATTTGCAAGTTACATTTTTTGAAACTCCACACCATGGGAAGTACTGAAAATGTTTTTGATGTTTCATGAAAACAAGCTTCAAAATGTCAAAACTGTTCACAAGTCATCAGTTCAGAGTTATGGCCAGCTAGTCTCCCAGATAGATAAATAGACCCAAAATGGAGAAAAAAGACAGAATACTATTTACTAATTTTATCAGTCAGCCAATGAAGATTGGAAAATGAAGCATGAAGTAACGTTTCTGCTCTTCATAGGCAAAGCAACAGGAGAAATAAAACGGTATGCTGAGATTCCTGCAACTTGCTTTTGTTCTGTCAAGACTCCCACTGATAAATATTAGATGTTTCTTCTTGGTTCTTGGTTCACACATTTTGTTGAGGCATTTGAGTCTTTCTTTGGAATTAAACAGTCCCATTTGTTTCCAGTGAGACAGTCAAAATGTTTTTCTGTCTATAGCCTCTGTTCATTTTGTGAGAACATCACCTTAGACATCTTTGGAGTCATGGGAATCATCTATTCTCTACCTCCATTTTCTCCATTTAATAGTCTAGCTATGTGCTTAAAGTTATGCTTTCCCAAAGTGAGGTCTCAATGAAATAGTCAAAAATATATGCCTTAAGAATATTTACAGTCTTGCTGTATCCATGGAAATATGATGGGTGTAGATAGTTCCAGCAGAAAACTGTTTCTCCAGATGTATTACACACATGCTTGCTAGAAAAGTATCTTTTTTGGTCTTTGCCAAGTTTTCTTATCACTCTACCATGCAGGGCAGACACCCTCAACACAGAATGTAAGCATCTGCTTTTCTTCTGTGTTTATGGGAATTCCAATTTTTATATCATCTTCAGGCTACCCAAATGCATTTGGTCATTCTTTTAAATCATTTATGGAATTATTAAATGTATTATATTTATTTTTATACAATTTTTAATTGTGTGTAATTTGTATAATGACATTTGTATAAATGTCAGCCTAACCAGTCACCATCTTAACAGTTTCCCTCACTTCAATATGCCAGGAAAGAGGATTCATCATTATTATTTTTTAAAAGTCAGATGAAAAATATAGATGAGAGAAACACACTAGAATGTAAGGGAACACTGAAATTCAGATGTGCTCAGAGTCATACACTCACTGCTCATTTACTCACTGTGTTATTAATAGATAGAGGTTCTATTTTTGTTAAATAGGCTCAAGTCATATATTCTTTTCATTACAATGCTCAGGAGCGCTATAAGATATTCAGGAACAGGATTAGAATAACAGACAAACAACACAGAAGTGCATTGCACTGAGTCTTTATTCGTCATAATCAAGGACTCAAAAGCAGAAAAGGGAAGGAATGCTTCCCAGAGAACTGTCTTCTGCCCTGAGACACTCTCACAACCTAAATATCCATCTCATATCTTTTCCACACATGAAACAGCTTGCTAACAAGAATTACAAACACAGAGTCGGCAGTCATTAAGAAACTATTTTCAAGTTATATCTCTAAAAGCAGTTAGGTTTCTTGCCCTCAGTATGCTTATTGGAAAGCTTCTGACCACCCACCCTTCTTGTGATAAGAAATTATTTGATAATTTCCATCTAAAAAATAGCCAATTAAGTACTACTTAATCTTGAGGCTACTTTGTTCTTTAACTCAAAGAACTTTCCTTGACCTCTGGTGTCTACTTCCTTTGCATATTTACAGACACAATCCTGTCTCTTTTCATCATTTGTTTGGCCAGATTGAACAAATAACTTACTTTCGGGTAAGATTACTTGAACAAGAGCTCATGCCTTTATATATATATACCTCATTAGCCACCTCATGGAAGCTACCATATTTCTCCTTGGTAAGTTCAAGACAGCTTATCTTTCAGTGAGAATGGAGAAAAGCTACCTTGAATTTACTATGAGGAAAGTGCAGTCAGGCAAACACAGGAGAGGCTATCTCATGATACCTAGTAAACCTTCATCCTTCCCAAATTTGCAGTAACTCATTCATATACCCATATCCTGAGACTCCTCTTTTGCTGCAGCACCTATTCAGTTTTAATTTTTTAGGGATATTTTCATGTATATACTTGAATATACTCTAAAAATGTCTTTTCAACCATAAGGAATGGTTTTGTCCATTTCTAGCATCACTGGAAGTACTTTGTATATACTTTTTTGACAGTCATGTCCTTTGAGTGGCTCACAGACATTTTGTGGTTGACTTACACTCGCAAAATTGCCCTCCTTTTGCATTTGCACCTGTTGCATTCCCAGTTCATAGAAGTCATTCTTCTTCTTAGTCCCTGGGTGCATGACCTTGAACTTAGTACTACATGTTGTCCTCCTGTTCCTATTACTCAATTCCTCAAGGTCATTCAGCTCTTTCTGTATGGTATTCTGATGCTCCTCTGTATTGATTGCTGCTCCCAGCTTTGTGTCATCAGCAGATTTCATCAGCACACAGCTACTCTTTGTGCCAAGGTCACCAATAAAAACATTACATATAATTGGCCTCAAGACCTACCCTTGAGGAATTACACTAGCTACCTCCTTCCAGCAACACTGTTCTCTTTTAGCAGTCTCTCTGTTAGCCAGTTTTTTTTGCTGCTTTACAGCTCTTGTGTTGTGCTCTACCATCCCCAGCAAACTGTATTTAAGAGCAGATGAATTTATCCTTTAATTTTGCTCTCTTTCCTTTGCCCATAATGCTTGCTGTGTCAACAAAGACAGAGATCAGGTTGGTCTGGCATGATCTGTCATAATTTATCCCCCATTGCCTTTTTTTTTCCTATTTTCCATCTGCTTCTCTGTCTTTTCCTTCAAATGTCCTAAAGCTTTACAGACTTTTCTAATCGTACTGTCTGGTATATAGTAGAAGAGGCATATATGACTATGAACTAGCTTGTAAATAATTAGCAAATGTAAATTCAGATTATTTCCACAGGGCACAGTGGTAAAGCCAACTTAGAATGACCTCCTGTTGTTATTAAAACAAAGCCCTAAGGTCAGGTCTTAAGTCTCTTACATGTTCCTAAGTACCCTAGGTACCAGGCTAGTGGTTAAAAGGATTTAGAACTTGCTCTTCCAGACATGTCTTGGAATAAACAATTTCACTTTGAATGCTGAAAATAAGAAAGCCCAATTCCTTGTTACGAAAGAGATGCCTACCTCTGGCTCATAGAAGTCAACTGCCTGTCATAGGCAGGATGTAAACACTTCTACTCTCCTTTGTATTTCTGCTTTAGTAAAACCCTTCTTTAGGCTTAAAGCTTTCTCCTTGCATTATGTAAGAGAGCATGGGTGCCTCACCCATGACTGTGAATTGCATTGGGTGCCAAGGAACCTGAAATAACTCATATTATTATTTCCATCTAAGAACCCTTCCTAATGTGATCTAGAAACTAGTTTCTTTAAAATGCATAGAGAGTGCTCAACAGAGAGGGTTTATTTTATCATCACCTATTTTTTCCTGCTTGTGAGCAAGGAGAAATGGGTAGAAAAACATCTTCTCAAAGTTGCAAACCTTCCAGGGCAAGTGTCAAACTCAGTGTTTGGCATAATCTCAGTTCCGATATACTTTACAAAGCTGATTTTCTTTTGCTTTTGCACAGAATACCAAGAGGGTCACCTCACCTTTATGGTATTTTACCCCACGTATATTTTTAAGAGATTTCAAAGGCACACACTACATAAAGTAGGCTTCAACATTCACAGGCATTCTTCTCTGCTTTCCTGTTCTCACATCATGTACTCAGAGACAGGCTAATTCCTCCTCCCCAAATTAGCTATAAAGAAGTGTATGATACTAAGATGGCATTACTTTATGCATGATGAGCTTCCTCTAACTTGTTTCTAACATTTGCTGGGTTATTTTGGTTGCTTGGCCCTTCAGAAAAGCTCTCACACATTGATCAGATGCAGCTTTATGATCTTTTTGCATGTTCTCAAAAAGAAAATAATTTTAAAACTTCTAACCTTCTTACTTCTAGACAGAGCAAAAAATAAAACTCATTAATCATGTCCTGCTGAATGTCACTATTATAGATGCTGTGGAGAGTTACCACAGTGGCAGTAAAATATTCATATTTTCAAAAAACCAATTACAAGGTACAGTAAATCACTTAAACGTGTTATTGGTGATATTCAGAAAGCAGTGAGAATTTCTTCCTGTTCACATAATTACCTGAGGCAACCACTTCTTTTCATGGTCAGTGAGGGGAAAATGATAGTTGATGGTGAAAAGAGGAACTTGTGTTTGCAGAGACACTTTCCGGCATAAAAAAGTCACCATTTTTCACCCATGACTTCAACAGGACCTGAATGCACTCTTCACCTCAGTGGTTAGCAGTAAATAAGCTTGAGAGATCCCTTTTAAAACCTTGCCAATAGCCTGTTGAAAGTACAATTTGATTACCCTGACCACTCCTGTAGTACCCCTGACCATTTGGTCTGCGCTTCCTGTGAAAACAAGACCAATGAGATTTTTCCTAGCACTGTAAAAGGACATAGTTTTTTACTTTTTGTGATAGTGACCCTTGTTCTCATTACTATTCCTCAACTTCCACATGAATGTAGGTTTACAAGAAAAAAAAATTCTATGTCACCATTCCTCATGGTCTCAACTTTTTATGTTTAAATCCCTCTCTCACAGCTTTTCCTACCACAATGCTGGCAGGTCACGGGCATGTTGCTTGTGGGATGTCGGGTGTCATCTGTGGCTTATGTGATGACTTTATATGTACGTGAGGAAACCCATGTTTATTGTCACCATAGCCCCTCCCTTAGGTCCTCACCCCATAAGCATCTGCATGCCTTTTGCATCTTATTATAAATCCGGACTGCTGGGTCTCTGGATTGGAGAATAGCCTTCTCCTGTGGTTTTGTATACTTTAGAGCCAGGAACTCCAGGTGCGACCATGACAGAATGAAATAACAGTAGGAAAAAGCCCCATGGGTGTGTATTTTTAAACTGCTGCATACAACTAAACAATGCTGGGTATGTGGCAGTGTAATTGTTGAACAATGACCGCACATATTTTCTTTGCCTGGATTCTGCTAATAGTTACTATGGAAATGTAAATTAAATAATTGTCAATGTGTTGGACTGTAAATACAC